>JANHFO010054348.1:0-10507 GCA_032468095.1 Pareas carinatus | reverse complement strand
GGGTGGTTGGGGGGGTTGGTATGTGGGAATGAAAAAATTAAGGAAGGAGAGAAGGAAGATAAGGAAAAGGGAGGGAAGGAAGGGAAGATGGAGGAAATAGGATGAGGGAAAGAAAAACTAAGGAAGGAATGAAAGGGGAAGGAACGAAGGGAAGATGAAAGGATGGAAGGAAGACAGGGAGGAAGGAATGGGATGAGGGAAAGAAAAAAGGAAAGGAAGGATAGAAGGAAGGAAGGGAAGATGGAGGGAGGGAGGAATGGGAGGGAGGAAAGAGAAAATAAGAGAGGGAGGGAGGGAATTTTTTTTTCTTCAAACCATGAATTTTTATTGTACAAACAAAAGGGAGGATTGGGATTAAGCCAGCCGAATCCTTTCTCTTAAAAATAAATCCCAGCTCGTCAGACAAAACCGTCAAAGTCTGGGACGTCCCTTCCAGGACCTGCGCCCACACCTTCTTCGACCACCAGGACCAGGTAGCGGGGGGGGGTGTCCCAGGGCTGGGGCGGCTCTTGGGGGACGTCCGC
Source organism: Pareas carinatus (assembly GCA_032468095.1). Taxonomy (NCBI): domain Eukaryota; kingdom Metazoa; phylum Chordata; class Lepidosauria; order Squamata; family Pareidae; genus Pareas; species Pareas carinatus. The sequence goes on along the minus strand of JANHFO010054348.1, from coordinate 9,983 downwards.
TCGCTCGGCCCCCTCCCTTCTAACCGGCCGGGACCTTCTCACCCCCCCCCCTCGAAGGTCTGGGGCGTGCAGTACAACGGAAGCGGCTCCAAAATCGTCTCCGTCGGGGACGATCAAGAGATACACATTTACGATTGTCCCGTGTGAGGTTTCTGCTACGGTCGCCGGAACGTATTTTGGTAAAATATATATATATTTCCTTCCTTATAAAAGAGAAATCTTAACAGACGGAAGCCTGAAAATTATTCAGGTGGGCGTTTTGCTGTTTTGGTTTTTTTTTAAAAGATTGTTTTAAAAGACGAATAAACCCTTCCTGTGGAACCCGAGCGGCGGCCCATTCTTTCCCTCTCAGCGCTAGAGGCAGTCCTCGAGTTACGGCCACAACCGAACCCAACCACCCCCTTGTGGTGAAGCAGGTTTGCCCTGTTTTGCCACCTTTCTTGCCGCGCTCGTTAAAAAGTGAAGTCACTGCGGGGGTTAAAATTCGTCCAGACTCTTGCTAAGTGAATCTGGCAATCCCAGAATGGGCGTCGCTTATCAGGTGGCCGCCAAAGGGGATCACGGCACACACACCCCGGACGCTGCGACCGCCCTAAGTACGAGTCAGTTGCCGGGCGTCTGAATGCTGACCGCAGGGCCGTGGGGATGCTGCAAATGAGTGTGTGACAAGCCATCCTAAGTCGATTTTCCCAATGCCGTTGTAACCAAGCGGTCACTAAATAAAACGGTTGTGAGCCGAGGACCGTCGCCTGCACACCCAAAGGGTATGTACGAAGGGCCCCCTCCAATCTCTTTCTGTCGGGAGGTTCCCTGCGGCAGGGCTTTTCGACCCGTGGCACGCATACCGCAGGTGGTGCTTTGGTACCCGGCAGGTGGTACGCGAAGTCCACATCGCCCTAGTCTCGGAGGTGTGTGTGTGTGTGTGTGTGGATTGAGCTGAAGCGGCGACAGGCCTGGGGAAGATTCAGCTGGCGCTGCGGCGTTCCTGGGGCTCTGCTCAGGGTGCAGGATCGGCGGGCACGCGCGCGTGTGTGTGGCTCCAGCGGATTGGCTCTGCTAGAAACGCCAATCCGCTGGAGCCGTGTGCCATTTCCGGGCCCACAGCGACGCTGCGGCCCCAGCCAACTTCCCCCCCCAGCTGGGGGGGGGGCAGTGCAGCCTCTGCCATCACCACCAGGAGCAGCAGGTGGGCCTTGGGGTGAGAGAGTCAGCTGAGCCTGAGAGAGCCGGTGCCCCCAAGAGGCGGAGGGAGAGAGGAGAGGATATAAAATGAGGTGGTTTTGGCGGCAGAGGGAGAGAATAAAAAGACCGCTAAATGCGTGCTCAGCTTGTTGAATCGGCCGGTCAGCAGTTCGAATCCCCCTAGCGCCGCGTAACGGAGCGAGCTCCCGCGACTTGCCCCAGCTTGTGCCAACCTAGCAGTTTGAAAGTGTAAAAATGCAGAGTAAAAAAATAGGGATCACTTCGATGGGGACAGCGCTCTGCGCGCCTTTGACCTCTAGTCATGCCGGCCACATGACCACGGAGACGTCTTCGGACAGCCTTGGCCCTTTGGCTTAGAAACGGGGATGAGCAGCGCCCCCTGCAGTCAGACACGACTAGCACCCATGGGCGAGGGGGGAACGTTTACCTTTAAGTGGGTGTATTTTATTACTTTTTCCCCTTTTTTGGGGGGGGGGTTGTCAAGTTTTTGACCCCTTGCTAAGCCGCCGTGCTCGAATATCGTCGTACAACCTCCGTGGAAACGCTGCAAAGCGCCGCCCCGCGGAAGCGAACGGCCCGATTCCCACCCAGCGTAAACCGATTCAGGGCTCGACACCAGAAAGTGGTCCTGATATTTTATTTGATAAAATACCTGTTAAATAATGAATCTTAGGATATCGAGACAGCCTTATATGAAAGGGTGAAGTGGCGGCAAACGCGTCAAGTAAACTACCGCTGGGGGTGGGTGTGTGGATCTTTGCACGCGTGGGTTTCTCCGACACTCCTGATCTGTTCTGGTTTAACCCCCAGCAAGCCACCTTCGTAGCCCCACGCGGCCAGGGAAACACCCACCCCCACCCCAATAGGCCCGGGACAGTTACTTGAGTGTAAATGAAAAGGAAAGGGGGGAAAAAAAATAATGCTTATTTATACCGAACAGCAGCACCACCTTCGGGTTTTAAGTTACACAGATCCGTTTCCTTTCTTACAACGTGGAACACATAAATACGAAATAGAACTTAATAATATACAGCCCTCGGTGGCGCCGGACGCCCGACCGAGCCGAGCCGGCCCGGCGGTTCCCCTCGAGTTCTTACGAAGCTGGCCTGCGCCCGAGACCGCTCGGGCTTCACGACGTCTGGCACTGGACCCCCGTCCTCGGGCCTTCCTCGTCCTCTTCGTAGGCTTCGCCGTGGTTCCGGTAGGTGCGCTCCTTGGGTTCGAACTCGACCAGGTCGACATGGTCCATCTCTTCGGAAACGGTCACTTCCTCCCGGGGGGGAAGCAAAGCTTCTAGCAGAGGGAGCCGATCGTTGGAGAGCCAGTGATGCTCGGGGAAGGCAACCTGGCAGGGAGGGAGAGGATTCGCACTCGAGTCAGGCGCGTGCCCAGAACTGCCGCGGGTCATTCTGACTCTCACTCAGGCTAGGCCGTAATTGGACATTATTATTATTAATTTTTATTTTTATTATTATTATTATTATTTTGAAGAAACTGTCAAACTGGATGGATTCAAAACTGGCTACGCCCCACCAACAAACAGCTCAGAGATTCATAACGATGTATAAATTCCATTCCCTGGATTTGGGTCGGTCTAAATCTAGTGAAAAGGAGGACGAAGGGGTGGCGGGATAGCAGTCTTCCGATCTCTCGGGCTGCCCGAAGAAGAGGAAGGGGTCAAGCTCTTCTCCAAATTAGCCCCTCCAAGGCAGGGCAAGACGCGACGGGTGGAAAATAATCGAGAAGAGAAGCAGCCTGGAATTAAGGAGAAACCTCCTAACAGGGAGGACAATTAATTTCCTTTTAAATTGTTTTAACGTGTATTGTATTGTATCTGTATTTTAATTGTTGCCTGTAAGCCGCCCTGAGTCCCCTTGGGGAGAAGGGCAGGATATAAATATTAAATATTATTATTATTATTATTAACCAGTGGAACGGCTTTTGCCTCCAGAGGTTGTGGGCGCTCCATCCCTGGAGGTTTTCAAGAAGAGTTTGGACAGCCATCTGTCTGAAATGGCATATAGGGCTTCCTGCCTGAGCAAGGGGGCTGGACTAGAAGACCTCCGGGGTCCCTTCCAACTCTGCTTTTCTGCTATTCCCTCACCAATTCCGAGTTCATCTGGAGTTTACAGCAGGCACAGATAACTTGAAGGCACAAAACCCAAATTTTAGTTGCCGATATCGGCTCGTCTTCTATGCCTGCATGAAGCAATCCTATTTTTAATTTATTTATTTGCTTGTTTGTTTGTTTGTTTGTTTATTTAGATTTTTAAAAAAGGGGGCCTCCTTGCTTACCAGAAACTGTATTATCAAGGAACCTTTTTCCAAGGGAGATTTGTAAATCGGCATCCCTTCGTTCACGATGCATTTGATGTCTCCGTGCTTTATCACTTCCCCTGTTGGAAGAGCAAGCGTTTCCATGTGTATAAAACATAACATTATGCTTTTTTTTTTTTAAATGAGGCAAGGCGCCTGGGTTTTTTTCCTTAATGCTACAAACCGACCAAGAGAGGGAGACCCCGTGGCTCAGTGGCTGAGACATCGGCCTCACAGGTCACACAGCCCAGGTTCGAATCCCCTCAAAGGGTCGGCCTCTCTGATGAAAGCTATTAAGGATAGAAACGGCCACCGGAGACTCCCTTTCTTTCTTTGCCAGCTTGTTAAAAACGTCTTTTGCCGCCTATGTAACATTATCTCGGTATTTACACAAGATACCCACAAACACGCCCCACGGGCCAAGCCCACCTGGTTTGGAGGCTATCAAAAGGACCCTGTCATCCAGCGTTTCGATGGTCTTCTTAAAGCCGCACAAGGCCTCTGTCAGCTGGATTTTCATTTTCATGACTAAGTCGTTGCCTCTCCTCTGGAACACAGAGTGGTCTTTTTGATCGAGGACGATAATGACATCTCCCGGTTCCAGGTCCGGTTCTTGATCGCCTTCTCCGTGAAACACTAGCTTCTGGCCGTCTTTCATACCTAGAAAAGAGTGCCCAAGGAATCGGACTGAATCCAGAGGACCGTGAGAGGAGCCCCTTGTTGAGTCGTGATGGGGACGTCCGTCCATCGTGTTCCAAGAGGGCCCGGACATCTCAAGGACGTCAAGATTGGCGCGTGAATTAAAGTGAGGGAGAGGTGCGCGTAGCCAGCCTCACTCGCTCCTCCCAGAATCCATCTCACTCCAACGGCAGGACAAAAACCGAGGCAATTGGAGATGGGCTGAGCGCAGTGGTGGACCAGGGTGTTTTTCGTGTCTTGCCGTGCTCTTAGCGTGCCACGTCGCTTGCAGAGACCGCCTTCATGACCATTGGGTAATATTTTAGGAGGTCTCAACCGCACAAACCCCTGGAGTCTGTCTTCACATGCTCGGGACAGACAAGTCCCTATCTCACCGAAGGTCAGTGACCCATCGGCTACCCTCAACCTGGTTTATTTAGCCAGCCTGTCGAAGCTGTTGCCCGGGGCGTGGCCCTGCGCATGCTACACCTAGTGGGAGCCGCAGGTGAGAGCCGAGTGACAGGTGGGGACCAAAACGCGGGGAATAACAACAGAAGGATTCGCTTCGAATCAACTGGGGCTTTTGATCAGAGCAAGATTATTTCTCTGCCCTGTTCTCCAACATGACCCGGATTTTTGGTGCAACTGAGGTGCGCACCTTCAGGGCCTCCGCTCTCGCCTCACCCTTACCTTTATCGATGTGGATTTCGATGATTTTTTTCTCCCTGACCACCTTGTTGCCGTTGCAGGTGGTGCACCTGTCCTTGGGGTTGATCCGTTCTCCTTGGCCTTTGCAGTCCGGGCACACGGTCTGAATTTGCTGCACCATGCCAGGCCCGATTTGCTGCACCAGCACCTGCACCCCGCGCCCTTTGCAGGTGGGGCATTTCTCCACCGCCCCTTTCTTCCCACCGTAACCTCGGAAAGAGAAACAAACACACACACGCATATATACCGACACGTAAATATACGAAGAGCGCACCAACCGCACGTACGCAAATTGTTTTCTTCGGCTAACCAAACTGAATGCTAATCTCAGTGAAGTTAAGAGCTTCCAGCAGACCCTGCGAGAATGGGATTAAGACTGCATTATGCCTCTAATTCAGGGGAGAGTGAAGTGTATTCCAACAAAGGGTGTTTTTTATGCATTCCTCCCTCTGCAACAAAACCCATTTGATCTGTCACTTGACCAAACTATTAAGCAAAACGCCTCTCATGATTGAAGGCGGAGTGAAGGCAAAATAGACGTGTCCCAGGAAGAACCGAAGAGCTCAGAAGACAAAATCTCTTGATCCTACTGACCGACCCAGACTGGATCCAAAACTGATCTGTTTTTAAGTTTAAATTTCTCCCATTTGCAAATGGTTGCGTGGGAATTGCCTTCTTGAGGGGACGGTACGAAATTTGACAAACTGGAGCAGCTCTCGCAAAGAAGATTAGAGTCCACTGTCTTTACGGATTTGCTTTTAGTTTTGTTAATGCTTCGTTTTTTTTTAACGACAACATTCTGTTAAGAGCTTTACAAAGTCCTCTGAAAAAGTCCGTCTGAAGCCGAGGAAAAAAATAAAGATCCCAGCGGATTTCATTCGCGGTGTTCGTTCAGGGCAACCTCCGTGAGAATGAATCTAACACAAATTCTAGACCGGTGGTCTATCCCTCTGGTCGAGCCCCACAAAATCTGCTACACTTCGGAGGCGGCTGCCGTCTTCAAATATATATTGTACGAAACGGTCAGCATTTTCGGTCAAGAAGGCTACAGCGGGTTTTCCAAGATTCGTGGGACCCATCTTTTTTACTTTTGAACTCAATTCTTGCTGTTATCTAGTCGAGAAATCATTTACCTTTGCACTTGTCACAGATAACATTCTTCTGAAGTGCTAGTTTTCTGGTGGCTCCCATGTACAAGTCTTCCAGCGTGATACTCAACTGATGGACGACGTTCTTACCTTAGTAAAACGTTAAGGGCGGACAGTTAGCAACATCCAAGGCGCATTTTGTGTTTTTCGGCACAGCTACCGGCACACCCAGCAGCCCCCACCCTCTGCGGAAAGGTTAAAAGGCGTTTGAAAGTACTGCCCCATGGGCTAGCATTGAAATAAAATTGATCTCCCCAATGAATTATCTTTCAAAAGCAGCGGATTCGCTCATCTAGTCAACCAGCAGCATTTAAACTGCAAAACCCATGTCCAATTCCGCCTCCTTCCGTCACAAATTTCTAGGGGAGTTCACTAACACTGGAAAATACCCAGAATATCAAAAAGTGTGTCGCTTAATGACAGGCCTGCTAAAGCCCCTAGTTTCGGACTGAAGGGCACAAGGGAGTAAGCGCACTCCCTTCTGTAATCAGAAAAGGCCACATTTTTAAAAAAGCCAAATACTCAAAATTTTCAATATCCATACGGAAAACTAAACTGCCATGAATTTATTACAGCAGGGGCCTCCAACCTTAGCGACTTTATGACTTGTGGACTTTCAACGACCGGGATTCCTCTGGGTGTCGGCTGAGGAATCCTGGGAGTTGAAGTCCACAAGTCCTACAGTTGCCAAGGTTGGAGACCCCCGTCGTAAAGGAAGCAGGACCGGGGGAAGGTAGCCCAAGGAACGGGTCTCGGATGGATTCCATTGGGTCTTGCTGGAGCTCTCCAAGGTCCTGCAGCTTCTACCTGATAGTCCCCTGTCTCACTCGGGGGCTTCTCCAGCGTTCCTTCCTTCGATATTCCAAACTTAAAAAACGGGCCACATTTTATTGCAAGGATTTTTGTGTGTGTCGCTTCCTGGCATGTTTTTATAATGCTGGTTGTAGCTGCATCTAAGCAGTGATCCGACAGCCAAGCTCGTGGCCTAGCAAATCTGGGCCTGGTTGCAGATGTTCCGTGATCAGAGTAAAGTAGAGTAGAGAGGAGAGGAGAGAATTTTATTGACCAACTGTGTCTGGACACACAAGGGATTTGTCTCTGGTGTACATGCTCAATACTTACATACAGACTATAATTGACAAACTGCGATTACAATCCTGATACATTCGTAATCATAAAGAACATTCATCATGCCGTGCACATATTAGGTGCATTCATAATCATGAAGTATATGATTAGGTGACATCCTCAGTGCTCTGATGGAGACCCCTGTGTTAACAGCATTTCGCTTTGCAATTCTCTCCCCTCCCAACTCTGAATAAGTCACCGAAGTTTAATCTGAAAAAGGGACTTTTTTTCTGCGTGATCGTGGATGTAGAATGCATTGTAGGCGTTTGACTGACCTCTCCAGTCTTCCCCCGCCCCCCCAAATGCTTGAACTGAACGGAGGCCACTTTAAAACACGGGCACCCACCTCTCCTTTCTCGATTCATTCGGGCCCCGCCGCCAAAGAACATGTCGAAGATGTCCATGGGCGAAGAGAAGTTGCCGCCGCTTAAGGCACCTTCCTTAATGGCTTGCTCGCCACCCTGATCGTAGAGGTCTCTCTTCTTTGGATCCGACAGGACTTCATAAGCCTGGGAGATGAGCTTAAACTAAGGGGAGAGAAAGGGAGAGGCCCTCCGAGTTGCTGGCTTAGCAGACAAGGGAAAACTAACTTCAGAAATAAAAACGTCTGAACCCCTCCATCCACGAGAATAGCGCACCCTCCGCATTTCAGATTTTTTTACCTTCTGCATGTCGAAAACCTGGACAGTTAATACCCCAATTTTCCAGGTTGGAGAATATATAAAGAGTGGCAGGTAGCGTGAATCCCAAGAGAGACCTACCGGTTTAGATACCAGCGGAATCTTGTTTACACCCCTTTCTAAAATGTTAAAACACAGTTCCAAGCCAGATATTGTGTTTTTAAACATTTTAAAGAGGGATGCCAGCCCTTCCGCCCAGTTCAAGGCGGTTCAGGGTGATTGCTTTTCATATTAAGTGAATGTGTTCATTTGGGAGGTTCTTGCATAAAAAAATATATAAAATAAAGAGATGGGTAACAGATTCTGGAGTTTAAGCCAAAAGCATCTGGAAGACCTTTGGACTGTCTGCCTCCAACCTAAGCGTGTGTACACGCACACACAACCGTGTGTTTGGGTCCACATCTACTTGCAGAGATACACAGGCCTTGATTTAGGGGCACAGTACAGGCAGTCCTCAACTTACAACCATTCATTTAGTGACTGTCCAAGGTTACAACGGCACTGGGAGAAAAAGCGACTTACGACCACTTTTCACATGACCACTGGAACGCCCCCATGGCCACGTGATCAGACACTTCGACCACTGACTCGTATTTATGACGCTTGGCAAAAACAATTCCCCCCCTTCAAAAATATTTTGCAACCCAACACCAGCGTGTTAAAGACTAGCTTTGTAACGGGAAAAATTCGAAGTTCACGCATAACCGAGCATCCATCCATTCGCTTTCCCCCTCCGACCGGACACTGCCACAAAGCTCAGTATTATGTTATCCGTATTTGCTGCTTTTCCACCAGTCCTTTCAGATTAAATCAACTCTTTAGCATCTTGAAACATTGTGAAACAAATGAAAGTACTCTTTTTAAAACTTCCTGGATACTTGAACCAGGTTTCCAGGTAAAACCGGCTACACCCATTCTTTAAAAATAATTAAGAGCCTGTTTTTCTGTCAAATGTAACGCTGGACAGCCTGATAACAAAGGATAATTGCGCAATAGAAGATTGTTTTTCGGGCAGTAGGGTGTCTCAGGAAAGGTCTCCAGAAAGGTCTTCAAATTTTTTCAACCCCCAAACGTTTCGTTCCTACACGGCGGACCCCATTCCCACCAATTCAAATAATTACGAATCGACAATTCCTGTGTATGACTTTTTCCAATTTTTCCTTGACCTGTCTGCGAATCCCCCCTGGCAACTTGCCACGGACCCCCGGGGGTCCCCGTCCAGTTTGAAAATCTCTCGTTCTAATGGAAGTAGTACTCGACTTACTGTTTGGGACTGGAATTTGTCACTAAGCGATGCGACCATAAAGTGTGACTTCGCTGCTTAGCGACGGAACTCCTGGTTGCCGCCATTACTTGAATCTCACAGTTGCTAGGAGAGGCAACTGTGAGCTTCCCACCTCCAAAGTCAGTGGGGAACGACCTTCTTAGATGACTAACGTTATGAGGCCGCTGAACGAGTTACCCCTGTTCCTTGCAGTGGTGGCTGCCGCGCCGCTTGTAGTGACCTTCACCGCTGCTTTCCCAAAAGTAAAGTCACTGGGGAAGCCAGCAGGAGGTCGCACATGGGATTTGCCTAACCACAGCTATTGGCACTGTTGCAACCGCTGTCATTATGTCAGCGCAGCCACGCGAGGTCACACCGTACGATTGCGTCAGAGGCTGGACTCCGTAGTACAATTCTGTGTGCTACACAAGGCAAGGATCAGATTAGAGCGGGGTGATTTTCCTATGGAGCCTAGGATCCGAAACAAGAGATCCAGTCTCAGACCATGGATAGTAGCAGTTTTGGGGTCCTTACTGCTCTCTGAGCTTGGTTCTCCTTGCAGACGTTTCATGACCCAACTAGGTTAACATCATCAGTGCTGGAAATAAGTGGGGTTCTTCCATTTCCTTCTAGCACTGATGGTGTTCCCTAGTTGGGTCATGAAATGTCTGCAAGAAGACCACCAAGGACTTCACAGCTGTCCTCCTCTTCTTCCTCCTCCCCTCCCCTCTGTAAACCCCACTCCCTTCTAGCATTGTTGATGTCCCCTAGTTGGGTCACGTAACCTCTGCAAGAAAACAAGCAAGCTCAGAGAGCACCAAGGACCCCGCGGTCCTCTTCACCCCCTTCCTCCCAGCA
>JANHFO010054258.1:0-10511 GCA_032468095.1 Pareas carinatus | reverse complement strand
TATTATCGGGGAGGTCTTATTTTCGGGGGATGCCTTATATTTCAGCGAGAGGCAAAACTGTAAGTAGGTCTTATTTTAGGAGGATGTCTTACTTTCGGGGAAACAGGGTACTATAAATTTAGATAAATGGCAAAATTTATGGGAAACGAATGATAGATTGACAAAAACAACAGCATATAAAAAAAACTTATATGAAATGTTTTATAGATGGCACATGACACCTGTAAGAATGACAAAAATGTTTAAAGATGTATCAGATAAATGATGTAAATGTAAATGTAATTTAGGCACTTATTATCATATGTAGTGAACTAGTAGTGGATGTATGAGCAGGAGTGGTGAAATTACCTTATCTAGTTTTTTCCAGGAGCTTAGAAGGTATCTGCAGTAACCATGGTTATGTGCATTTGTATGAGGAAGTGAGGATAAGCTGTAACATACAGTTGCCAAGTTAATTAGCGTTGACCAGAAAATTAATATGCCAGCAATGTCCTACCATATGAAGACAAACCATGCATTGTAAAGATCGCTTGGAGGTAGGAGATACTTCTAATGGAATCTATTACATCCCCTGCATGGATTGCCCCTATGACTACGTAGGACAGAAGGAGAAGAAGCTCACCATCAGACTGCAAGAACACAAGCCAGTGGTCAGACGAACCCAAATTCATTGTATAGGTTCTCATTACAATGAATAAGGACATACATTCAATTTTGCAGCTATTAAGATTGTTGGCTGAGCAGGTGCAAAAACAGCCAGGGAAATGATTGAAGCCTGGGAAACAGGCTTTGTTTGTAAGAAGGTCACAAGAGGTGATCACATGAGCCCCGGACACTACAACCATCTTAAATATGATTCAGTTGCCAAGCATCGGAATTTTCATTGTGTGATCACGGGGATGCTGCAATAGTTGTAAATGTGAAAAGCTGTCGTAAGTCACTTTTTTTCAGTGCCGTTGTAAATTTGAACCATCACTAAGTGAACTATTGTAAGTTGAGGACTACCTGTATACCACATGATGTTTGAATGTCCCTTACATTGGTCAAATTGCATGTTGTTTCATGAGCTGCTGACCTAGTTTTAGGATGCAAGGATTTCCTAGATACCCCTCAGTGTCATGTTACTAACCACTTTACTGAATATCTGCAGTTCTTTCTTTTTTTAACCTCAATTGTATAAATGTGGTAGTATCCTTTCAAAATGTGCAAGAGATGGGAATTGATAATAGCTGAATGAAATGCTCAATATGAAACTCTGCCTTCTCCACAGCTGAGGAGGTTTCCATTTAACAGAAATATTCTAACTTAGAATCTGCATGGTATACTTGTATGTATCCTTCTGGAAACTTTAGGTCACCTCAGCTGTGCCACCGTAAAGTCCCAAAGGTGCTTTTTCAAAAGGCAACTGGACTTTGTTTTTCCTTGAAGACATTTTGCTTCTCGTCCAAGAAGCTGAAGAAGCTTTCTGAAGAAAAAGAAGAAGCTTCTTGGATGAGAAGGAAAATGTCCAGTTGCCTTTTGAAAAAGCACCTTTGGGACAACCATGACCTGAATGACTGAGAACCTCCATAGAAGAAGTAAATTCAGATCCCTTATGAGTTAATTGATTACTTCGTTGGAGGTTATTGAATTTATGGAGGGCCCATTTCATAACACATGACTCTGGACAGCTGTTCTCATCAGAGCCACTCTGAAGGACTGAGAGCCCAGGCTCCTTCCATTTTGTCATTCCTTCTCCATTAGCATGATTGGACAACAAGCTTTTTGCTTCTCTTCTTGCTGCTTGTTCCTGCCTTCCTCCTGTTCCTATTTCGACATGTGAATGCATGGAAAGTCTCTTCTGGCACCGTCCAAGCAACATATCAAAGGCCCAGCACCCATCAAACATCTCTATCAAGACTTAGGATGTTGAGAACTTTTGGTCCAACACATTAGTAGGGCTGGGGGGAAAAAAACCAGATCTCAAAAAGATGATTTCACTTTAGGTTGTCTTCATTTTTATGTAGCCTATTTAGCTGACAAAACCGGCGTTCTAAAGTGTGATGATTTTCCATTTCTCTCTTCCGTTCTTTGTAGCTTGGTATATGGTGGTTTGTGTTTCAGAGTTTTAAAGATGAAGAGATTCCTTAAAAGAACAAGACGAAGAATGAAGAAATTCGTTAAAAGAACAGGGATGGGCGGAAATTATGATCACATCAACTTCACAAATGGTGTAAACATCCCCATTTGGTAAACAATGGAGACTTTGTTGATTCTGTCTCTTTATCTTCTTCCTGCTTAAGAGTTGCCAAAGAAAGCACTATTGATCTGCAGATGTTAGGCTAGTTGGAAACAGTAGTTGTAAAGGATCATTTACCTGATTTATTTACCATAGCAACAGAGTGCTTCCTTCTCAGGGAAGACATTGTAGAGTGTATATTCCAATAAACAGTGAAGAGGTATTGTGGTTCTTTGGTGTCCCCCTTCATCAATACCGAGAGTGTATGAAGGACTATCAAAGCCCAGATCTTGGTGTGGGGAATAACCACTCTCTGATAACATTGTCTTTGGTTAGACAATGTGTGAAATGCAGCGCGGGTGCAACACTACTGCAGAGGAAAGGAGAACTGTGCCAACGTGTAGCATTCAGGAGCAACTGAAAATCCTAGTTTAGTGGAAGTTCCTGTGTTAGTTGATCAATAGATGGCTATGTTTGCACAGCACGAGACTCCGTGCATTTATAACCTACTACGTTAGCCTCATCCCTGAGAGAGAGCCTTTTATTTTTTAATTGCGTTTCTACGATGCAGTACAGGCAGTCCTCGACTTACAGCCACAACCGAGCCCAAAAGCGAGGCATTTGTTAAGCGAGTTTTGCCCCATTTTACGACCTTTCTTGCCACAGTTGTTACGTCACTGCAGCTGTGAAGTTGGTCACGTGGCTGTTCAGTGGATCTCGCTCCCCCCCCCTGAACTTTCCTTGTCTGAAGGTCGCAAAAGGGGATATCACATGGCCCCGGGACACGGCAACCATCATAAAATATGAGTCAGTTGTCAAGCATCCTGAAATTTGATCATGTGACCACAGGGATGTTGTGATGGCCATAAGTATAAAAAAGTCATCAGTCACTTTTTCCAGTGCCCTTGTAACTTGGAACAGTCACTAAATTTGCTGCTGTTAAGCCAAGGTCTACCTAAATAACATATGCTTTTCTAGTTAAAGGATAATACACCAAAGTTGCAGCAAATATTACAGTGATTTTTGCATGCGTAGTGTTGTAGATTTCTCACTTTGGGGCCCATCTGGTTGAGTTATGTGCTGTGGGCAACCGTTCTGTGGGTATTTTGTACTAGGGGCTTAGCGGTTTTTGTTTTTTTCCTTTTAAGAGGAGCTAGAGTGTTGATGGCTTAATTTTTGGTCATGTCCAAATCCTTGGATGTGTGAAAACAAATGCTGGGCTCCACTTAGTTCATTTTAGTGTTGAACCAAAATGTGGACATTATTTTCAGAAACAGTCAATACTGTCCATAGCTCATTTCAAGCCTTACTACACATCTCCTGGTTCTGGTGGGCCTCCCTTTCCTCTTGCTGTCTGGAAAGACAAACATTTGGATTTTGTTGTGAGTGAGAAAATATATTCTAGATGTACATATCACTGGTTTGGTTGTAAGCCCAAGTAGCATTATTGTGCAAATGAACATTTCTCTGGTATAGCTCTTCCTCCATCACAGTTGAACAAATTGGTTCACACAGACACCCCTTTGGCTTTAAAACTGTTGTATAGTAGTCATTAGGAATGCACAGATTAACAGAATAACAGACTTGAAAGGGACCCTTGGAGGTCTTTTAGTCCAACCCCCTGTCTAATCTCTCCTTAAAAACTTCCAGTGTTGAAACATTCACAACTTCTGAAGGCAAGTTGTTCCACTGATTAATTGCAGTAACTATCAGGAAATTCCTCCTGAGTTCCAGGTTGCTTTTCTCCTTGATGAGTTTCCATCTGTTGCTTCTGGTCCTGCCTTCTTGACTCCCTCTTCTATGTGGCAACTTTTGAGATTTTGGAACACTGCTATCCTGTCACCCCTACTTCTCCTTTTCATCAAACTAGACATACCAAATTCCATCAACCATTCTTTGTATATTTTTAGCCTCCTGTCCCCCAATCATCCTTTTTACATTCTGGTGACCAAACCTGGATGTAGGATTCCAAGTGTGGTGTTACCAAGGCATTATAAAGTGATATTAACAATTCACATGATTTCAGTTCTACCTTTCTGTTGATGCAGCCTAGAACTGTGTTGGCTTTTTTGGCAGCTGCAGCACACGTCTGGCTCCTATTGAAGTGATTGTCCACTAGGCCTCCAGGATCCCTCTAGCAGTTGAGAGTCAGGTACCACCTATCCTTTACCTGTGCATTTAGTTTTTCTTGCCTAAATGTAGTCGTTTTCTTTTTTTCATCATTAATTTGATTGGTCCCAATTCAAATTATTGATTTGGATTTGCAAATCAGTTCAATTTTGATTTTATTTCTGATGATTACAGTGATTAAATTCAGATGTGATTAAAAAAAAATTGCAAATGCACATAAGGCCATCTAACGATTGGATGCTTTAGGCATGTTTTGATCTAAATTTAAAAATTCAGAAAATCAATTTGAATCAGAGGCTATCAAATTATCTTTGAAATTGCATCCAGTGGACCAAAATGTAATTTGTCACAACATGCCTCATCAAGCATGATGTCGTCTTTAAATCAATGGATGTTGTGCATCCCTGCAAGCACCTGACCTTGGTGCTGGTCAGCCCTTAGCAGAAAGTTGAAAAATGCTTAATGGGAAAAGAAAGAGAAAAGTCTATATTTTGAGGTCCATCAGCCAGATGTGACACACCGCAACAAATGTTAGGTGAATGTGGGATGTCTACTCAATAGTAGTTCAGGTAGTCCTCAACTTATTACCTCAGTTGAACCCCAAAGTTAAGTGAGATATTGGTGGAGTGAATTTTACGACATCTCTTGTCACGGTTGTTAAGTGAATCACTGCAGTTGTTAAGTAACCCGTTTGTTAAGTGAATCTGGCTTCCCCCATTGATCTTGCTTTCAAAAGGTTGCAAAAGGCGATGGTATAACCTGGGGACTCAGCAATGGTCATAAGATAAACCAGCTGCCAAACATCTGAATTTTGTTCACCTGAATTATGGGGATGCTGTGAAGGTCGTAAGTGTGTGAAAAATGGTCTTCAGTCACTTTTTTTCAGTGCCGTTGTAACTCTGAACAGTCATTTAATGAACTGTTGTAAGTCGAGGACTACATGTAAGACATTTCTGCTGAGGGCTGATCCTGCTAATTCAGAACAGTGTAGAATAAGAAATTATTTTCTTCCTGTTTTTTTGAAGTTGCTTGAAGTAGCAGGTTGCATACGCACCATATAGGTTGACTGTTAGATCACAGATTACAGAAATCTGTTTCAACTGGGTAATTTTAAGTTGTTTAAAAGTATTTATTTTGTGTTTTTTCCCTCCTCAGGCAATATAAATGTAATGGACACAAAGCTCATATTGTGATTTGCCGTTCATGTACTTTATGTACTTTATGATTATGAATGTATCTTATGATTGTAATCACAGTTTGTTTATTGTATGCATGTAGGTAGGTATAGAGCATGGACACCGGGGACAAATTCCTTGTGTGTCCAGACACACTTGGCCAATAAATTCTGATTCCAATTCTGATTGCTGGAAGACTTGTGTTTATCATGCACACCTTGTTAGAAATGCATTTCAACTTGGAGGAAAGAATTTGTTGTCAACAAAACATTAATCTTGGAATGCATGATTTGAAAATTAGACAGTAGAAGAAGGTTCCATGTGAGTTGTTATATAATATATATAGAAACAGGAGAAAATAGTGTGATGTTTTCCCCATAAACATTTAGTTCTTTTATTGCAGCCTTTGTATGCATCAAGGGCAAAGCCACAATATTATAACTTCTCTCCAGCAAAGCAAAACAAAACAGACTCCATGCAGTCAAATCAAAAGAGAGCATTAGAATAGTGGCAACAGAAGGGATATGCAAAATCCAGTGGAACAGAGTAGTTTGCACTGTTTATTGAGAAACCAGTGGTACATTTTAGGCAAACTAGTCTGTTCTTTAGAAGAAGTTTAATATTAATAGAGAAGTAACAGGAGATATATACACTTGTTATATATTTATTATGGTTTATCAACAAGAATAACAGAAAAAAACAGGAAAACATACATCCAACATTAACAACAATACCAACAATGTGTAAAAAAGGAAAAAGAATGATACAAACATCTAAGTCTAACATTAAACATAAAAAATCCACTCTGACTGGATGCTGAAAATAAAATAAAACAAAACCCTGATAATTTCTCCTCCTCTTACATAATGGGTCTACAAACAGTTATAAGCTTTATCATCCTTATTTGATGTATATTTGACATATAAACAAATATTCCAGATGAGGAGAAGAGAGAGACAGACTTGAGTGACACCAACTTAAAACTATAAAACATTGTAGTAATATTATTATTTTTTGTAAAAAAAATATGCATTTCTGTGGTGCATTTACCCCACTACAGCAGCTGGAAATGCCTGGACGGTTGAAGAAAGGTGAGCCTGATTTGGCGCAGGCCTCAAGAAAATAAAATAAAAAGGTAGGTTAGAATGGAAAGTTGAAAAAAAAAATTCCTGGAAGAATGCAGTGGCAAGTCACTTCCATATTGCTGCTGAGAAGATGGCATTTCAAGCAAGATTTAAGAGTGTTTTTACTTTTTTTTTTATAGACACACTAATGTTGATGATAAAAATTAGAATAATGATATAGTCTGTCATTGCTTTCCTTCAAGGCTCCTGTTTTGTTCTACTTCTAGCTTATAAACCTTGAGATAGCTGTGTTTCGGTCTTTTTTCTTATTGTTTTATGTAATACTATATTCATTAAATAATAGCACACTGCAGTTCTTGACTGATTCTTGTTCAAATACAAATCAGGTCTTACATTGCTTTGCTTATGAAATGGCGCCGTTTATCAGCCATTATTAGTGTTGTATTTATCTTTTTCTGGCAGTGGGAAATTTTCCATTTGGACCCCATACATTATGGGCCTTCTCGCATTTCATGTCAGTGCTGGAATTGAAATTCTGACCTCCCAAATTTAATAATGTTATACTTCCATACTTGATTTTTGATTTCAAAAGCCGTTTATTGACTAGGTTGATTTGATTCTTTCAGGAATCCGATCCTCCCTCTGAGTTTTACTGTAATTTGCCTTCATTGGATTTCCCACTATCCAAAATATTTACCTGACATCCTTTTAATACCTCTGTATATTTAAGAGCTGCTAAGATGGTAAAGTAATGCATTTGAGACCGGGTTATGGTTTCTGCAAATCAATTTGTAGATTTTATCTCTAGTAGTGAGAAAAATCAACTTTGGAAAGATAATTAATTGATGTGTTCCGAACATGAGCTAAATCTATTTATAAAGCCACTTGATTCCCCAGTTGGCATTCTGGTAGGATCTTCCAGTGAGGCCTGGTCCTAACTTCCTCTTCCTGCAGTTGTGAGGTTTTGAATATTGTTGCAGAAGTGCCCTCCACTCAGGTTTTTTTATCCTGCTAAGTAAAGGGGAGATAATGTTATACACGCCATTATGGCAGCCCATCATTGTACAGAAACTACGAAGTGTTTCCTTTAATGTTGAGTGTGTTTACTTGAAATGGATTGGTTTTTCAATTTGAATCACAACACTAGCTAGTGCAGGTAATCCTCAACTTACAACAGTTGATTTAGTGTCCATCCAGAGTTGCAACAGCATTGCAGCATCCCTGTGGCCACATGATAAAAATTCAGGCACTTGACAACTGTTTCATATTTATGATGGTTGGAATGTCCCGGGCTCATGTGATTCCCTTTTGCGACCTTCGGACAAGCAAAGTCAATGGGGAAACCAGATTCAATTAACAATCAAGTTATTAACTCAACAACTTTGGTGATTCACTTAACAACAGTGGTAAGAAAGGTTGTAAAGTGGGGCAAAATTCACATAACAACTATCTCGCTTAGCAATGGAAAATGTTGAGTCCCATTGTGGTTGTAAGCCGAGGACTCCCTATAGTTAAGCCATTATTAATGGAGAAATACCAGTGCTCACTGGATGGCAGTAACTGGCAAGCAATGATTTATGCTGGCGCTCCTCTATTGTCTTCATTGCTAACCAAGTTGGAAGAGGATGTAGCTAGACTTCGAAAAATATTTTGTCGCAGACAGTTGGATCAAAGAAAGTTTGGATTTGCACAATTGGGTTTATGCCGATAGGTGTTTGGTGTTTGTAGGAAGTACTACGAACACATAATACACTAGCTGCCGGTACCTGTGCTCCGCTACAGAGATTACCATGAAAATTGAATGTTGGGTAAGAAAATAGAAGCATGTAATCTGTGAAGCTACTGCAAGTTTTAAACTGAGATACTATTGAAGCTTTTTAAACTAGATGAATTTGTTTATGATTCAGCTTGAAGATAATCAAAGTGGTCAAGTTCAATAATAAGAATTTATTTCTCAAACAATGTGTTACATTTACAGATAGGTGATGCTTTCAAGATACAGGAAGAGAAAAAAAATCTACTGAAGTTCATGTCATCCAGGTCGGGGTCGTCCGGAAGGTGCTTTTTCAAAAGGCAGCTGGACTTGCTTTGTTTTTGCTTGAAAACGTTTCACTTCTGAGGAAACATCTTGGATGAGAAGCGAAACCTCCTCATGTGAAACCAAACCAAGCCCAGCTGCCTTTCGAAAAAGCACCTTCAGGGACTCCCTGGTTGCTCTTCCTTTAGATAAGATCTCAGATCTCTTCTCTCAGATCCCGCACAGATCCATGGAATCTGTGCGGGATCTGTGCATGCGCACTGCTCCTTCGGCGATGCACCAGAGCCGGGCTGCTTGTTTCCCCAGCAAGCGGTTGGAGGAGGCGGTTGTGTGTTGATCCGACTCCTGAGGGGCATCGGGTGGCCACATTTCCTATGGTCTGTAACACCATGGCACATTGGTCACCAACCTTTTTGACCTCGGGGCCACCAAATTCATAATTTGAAATCCCAAGGCCCACCAATATGAATTTTTTTAAAAAGTATATCCATTTAAATTGGTTTTATATTGGTTTTTTATATTTTACAGCCCCATATTATTATAATAGTTTTCATATGTTTTAACTTGAGTTGCAATTTGTTTTGTATGTAATGTCTTGTTTGTATTTTAGCTGGCTGTAAACCGCCCTGGGTCCGTCAGGAGAAGGGCGGTATATACAAGTAATAAAATGAAATGAAATGAAATCTGTAAAATGAGAATCAGAGAGATTCCTTTATGAATATAAAAGGCACCTACTTATTATAACAATTAAAAAACCTTATTTAATTATAACAAAATCTGTAAAGATTGTTTAATTGTAGCAAAATTATTAAAGTTTAGTGTAATTATTAGAAGGTAATTGAAGCTAATTTAAGTGCTACAAATTTTAGTCTGGTATTTGTTCCTGCTTGAGAGAGAGAGAATGAGAGAGAGAGAATGAGAGAGAGAGAGAGAGAGAGAGAGAGAGAGAGAGAGCAAGAAAGAGAGAGAGAGAAACTGAGAGAGTGAGAGAGAGACAGAGAGTGGAAGCGAGAGGGAGGGAGGGAGAGAATGAGAGACAGACTGAGAGAGACAGGCAGGCAGGCAAGCAGACAGGCAGATGGGAGGAAGCCGATCAGGTGGCTGCATGGCTGGCAGCTGGAGGCTCCTGTTTAGGGAGGTTGGGGAAGCTGATTGGGCAGATCCAGGTGTTGTCGGCTAGCAGCTTCATTTTGGAGAGGTGGGGGAAGCCGATCAGGTGGCTCCAGGGGTTGTCGGCTGGAAGCTCCGTTTTGAAGAGGTGGGGGAAGCCGATTGGACAGCACCAGGGGTTGTCAGCTTAAAGTTGCATTTTAGAGAGGTGGGGGAAGCTGATCGGGCGCGAAGCTGAGTTGCTTCAGTTAGGAGAAAAGCTCCTCGGTGAGGTGCGCAGCAGTGGCAGCCACCTTTTTCCTTCTTCAATACCCGCTGTCAGTTGTCAAAATTCCAGCCGTTGCCAAATTCCGCTGCTGGCCACAACTCTCTGGAGAAAGTCGCTCGCTCGCTCACAAAACTCCTCAAAACTCCTGTAGAACGTCGCTCGCAACTAAAACTCTGCCGATCCCCACAACTCACCGCACTCGTTTCCGAGGTGCAATGGCTTCCGTCTTCTTAAATCTTTAATAACTCCCATTAAAATTAATATTTTGAAAAATCATTTCTTAGTGAGCACCTACATAGCAAAAGGAAGGTATATATCCAATTTAATGTTTATAGCTTTTATACTTTTGGAGATCTCATGATGAGTCAGTCAGTCAGTGTTTAAGTGAGTGAATGAGTGAATGATATTTCACAAAGATAGATAGATAGATAGATAGATAGATAGATAGATAGATAGATAGATAGATAGATAGATAGATAGATAGATA
>JANHFO010054013.1:0-10518 GCA_032468095.1 Pareas carinatus | reverse complement strand
TTATATCTCAATCTTGTCCACAGCCTCTTCCTTCTTTCTACTCTGCCATATTCTCTTTCTCTCCCCTTTCCATTTGCTTATGTGTTGTAAGCCACCCAGAGAGTGCTGTCAAGTGCTATGGGGCGGGAGGTAAGTCGCAATGCGATTGCTACCGCCACCGCCATTTTGCTGTTGAAGGGGCTCCACTTCGGTGATGGGAGAGAGGTAGGGAGGGTTACATCTCTAGAGAGCCAGCACTGCCCAGCCCTCCAAGTTCATTTGCTTGGAATTATTATTATTTCTTCAGTGTATTTGCCGCCTATTTTGCTGCGGAGTATTCTCGGGCAGAGTTTCCTTTGCAGACCAGCGGAGGGTGGGGGAGAGCATGGTTTCAGGTGTGCATGTACACATGCGCAGCTCCATTTGCACAAGCGGCGGGCACGCCCATGTTGCTTGCTCAAATGAAGCTGCACGCATACTCGCCCGCTGCTCCCGCGGCCTGGTTCCATAGACACCGCGATCAAGGACCGGGTCGTGGCCTGCGGGATGTGGACCCTTTCTCTCGGAGGCTTGCAATAAAAACTTCACAAATGATAAAAGGAAAGAAATTGCTTGCGGAGCGACTCTCTGCCCTTCTCCTTCCAGACTGACGACAGGGCTAATCGTCTGGGCCACTACAGCGGAATGAGACCAATCGTGACGATCTCTTTTGAAGAACCCGTCAACCCCATTACCCAGAAACAGGAGCGCCTTGAGATCGAAATGATGGCTGCCCCATTCCGGGTGAAGAGTGAGTTTGGGGCAAGGAGGGCTTCGGCCCAGTTTGTTTGCTTATTTATTTATATAATTAGATTTATATGCCGCCCTTCTCCCGAAGGACTCAGGGCAGTGTACAGATAACATAAAAATGTAACATTGAACTTTAGCAATATTTACAAAATATGGGATATGGGAGGAAGGGAATGGGAAGGGGGGAAAGGAATTGGGAAGAGGGGGGGAATTGGCCGCGTTCCATCTCTCTTGATCCTAGGACCCGTCATCAAGATGGGCCCCTGGTGTTAATGGACCAAGCCTGCGAGGGGGGACAGGGGAGACAAGGCTGGTGGTCTAGGACGTTCCAAATAAAAGATCCAGGGGAAAAGAAGAAAGTCTGCAGGCAGATGGCTAAGATGTTGAGGCTTGCTGTTTAGTCAGGGTAGATTTGTTCCAGGAGGGGACAAGGCCCGTGCCAGCATGCCAGCCATGCCGCTGCAGTTCGTTGTTTCCTCCATCTCCAGCCCCCTGTCGCCGTCGTCCCCAATCTGCTCGTTGCCTCCAACCAGGCAGGATCTGACCTTTGGCATCACTGCCATCACCACCATCTCCGCTTTCTCTGCCTTCACCGCCATTTTCGCCATTACCCGGTGTCGCCTCAGTCATTGTTGTACAGTTGTAGAAGCCGGCAGGGTTTGGGGCGGTGGAAAGGGTCTTCGCTCCCTTTCCCGGGTGTTGCTCGTGGCCTTCGAAGAACAGGACACATTTGATTCAGTTGGGCCCCCTAAATCTTCCTTCCCGGTCCCAGTGGCCTACGCTCAAAGCTGCTGACGTTTGGGATGGGGGGCAGGGCTCGCCCCTCCCAGAGAATATTCAGTTTTGGATTAGCAAATAATGTGGCAATCAGGCTTCCGCCTGGTAACACAGGGGCCATTTCTGCTCCTCTAAGTGTTTCAGCCAGCAGCTCAGGCTGTGTGACCTGCTACTCTCTGTCTCCAAATTCAGTACGTTGCAATAGTGAGGAAGTTTGCAACATGTTTTGGCTCACTCCGATGCCCTTTCGGAACGGCAGCGTTGTGACCCGGGTCTTGGTGAGGACTAATGGTTTTGGAAAGGCTGTACACAGTAAGAGGTAAGAAGAGGCTGGGGATAATAGGCTCTCTAGCTGTCCCTATTGCTAAACACATCCAACAAGGGAATTAATTCTAGGTAGCTTTTATTCATTTATTTTTATCTCGCATTTATTTTTATCTTTTTTTTTACAAATAACTCAAGGCAGCAAACATCCAACATACATTCCTCTTCCCACAAAAACAGCAAGCCCCCTGTGAGGCGAATTGGACTGAGAGAAAGCACTGGCCCAAGGTCATCCAGCTGGCTTTCATGGTCAAAGCAGGAGTAGAACTTACAGCCTTCTGGTGATTGGCCCAAATCGACTAGCTTTCATGCCTACAGTGGGACTAGAACTCATATCTCCTGGCAATTGGCCCAAAGTCACCCAGCCGACTTTCATAGCTAAAACAGGACTAGAACCCACGGTCTCCCGTTTACTAGCCCAGTGCCCGAACCACTAGACCAAACTGGCTCTCAAACCACTTTGTTGGAACCAAACCTTTTGATTCCTCCCTTTCTAGAATGTCTCCTGCTGTGGCCGTAAGATAATTTTATTCTAAATTGCTTGATTCCCCTCTCCTCCATTTCTTTTTCCCTTTGTTGCAGCTCCCTTTGATCCAATTAGCATATTACAATATAATTTGCTTTGGCAGACAAGTTAATATTTATATGCACACGCTTCCTCTTTCACTCCTTCTAGGTTCTACATTAACATAAATGGATTTGTGAATGAAAATGAAAGATCCAAGATTGGAAAAGAGGTGACTTGCTACGGTCTGGGGTTTGCAAATCTAGACATAGGATGCTTGGGAAGGGTCAGTGTACCGTTCTTTATATGTTTTAGCCTCCAGTCCCCTAGTCACCTTTGGCTTCATATTGTGAACTGAAGCGTTTCGTTTTGATGGGGCAAGTGCTGACCGTTCCTTTTATCTCCCTCTCTGCTTGAGTGCAGCTGATCACCTTGAAGGGTATCTTGGGAATGAAGGATCCATCACGCCCCTTGTGGTTCACTCAGGGACAGGCGCCTGTGCTTATCCTGGGAGGGATCCCCGACAAGAAAGCTGTCCTCATCTCAGACACGAACTTTGAAACGTATGACATGATAGAGGTAAACAGGGAGGGGAGGAGGAAAACCCCACTACAAACAGGCCTCGACTTACAACAGTTCATTTTGTGACAGCTCAAAAGTTACAGCATCATTGAAAAAAGTGACCTGTGGACTTTTTTCGCAATTGCAAACCGTTGCAGCTTCCCTCACGGAGGTGAACTGGTTCCTCAGACGGAATGAAGTCCAACTACGTAGATCCTGTCTTCTCAGATGCTCCCCCTCCCTTTCAGGAGCTTCATGTGGGGTCCCCACTCCCCGGTCCGTAGACTGGCACTGAGCCTCAGCATGCCAGCCACCGATCCATGCAAAGAAGCCAAGCCGCATTGGCCGGATGCAGGCAGCACAGGAAACCCTGCCCCCTCCGGTCCACAGGAATACCTTTCTCCGTGGAACCGGTCCCTGGTGCCCGAAAGGTTGGGGGCCACTGCTGTAAGCGGAAGGCAGGAAATTCACAGCCAACTACCGGTAGCCCAGTGCAAGGACCGAAAGTCCCGGTGAGGTCTTAAGCACAAATTCCTAGAATTAGAAACTGGCCCTCCAGAGGTTGCTCAACTCCCGCTCCTCTCCAAGCCTGTGCTCAGCACTGGGGAAGGTTTTACAGGTAGTCCTTGACTTACAACAGTTCGTTTATTGACCGTTCAAAGTTACAACGGCACTGACAACAAGCATTTTTCACACAACCGTGGCGGTATCCCCATAGTCAGGTGATCACAATTCAGACCCTTGGCGATGGACTCACCTGTACGACGGTCGCAGCGTTCCGGCATCACACTATCCCCTTTTGCGAGCTTCTGACGAGCAAAGTCAACGGGCTAGCCGGATGCAGTTAACCACGTTGCTACTAGCTGTACATCTGCAGTGATCCACTTAATCACGGTGGCAAGAGGTCGTAAATGGGGCAAAGCTCACTTAAGAAAGGTCTCCCTTAATGACAGAAATGTGGGGCTCAATGGTGGTGGTGGATCGAGGGCTCCTGCTGGAGGATGAAAGGCTGCTGGAGGACCAGACCGGGAGATGCTCGGTCTCCACTCCCCAAACACCGTTTTGCCTTTTGTCTCCGTCCTTCCCTGCTGCAGGTGGGCATCGACAGCTGCTGGATCGGCTCGCTTTTGTGCCCGCAGGATAAGTTCTCCTCTTCCATTGTGGACACCATTGCCACCGAAAGCACTCTCTTCATCCGGCAAAATCAACTGGTCTATTACTTTAGGGGGCATTATCCAATTTTACACCTTAAAGCCAAAGGAAGTGGTATGTGCGCCTAACCCCGCCCCCCCCAATGGGTCCTCGCCTGGAATGTCCATAATCAGTAAAAACAAAGCAAAGCTTTCTGCCAGAGAGTCAATTCAACCCACTTGATCCCTCTCATTCCTGTTTAGCTCCATGCATTATTAAGATCCTAAGAGATTGAATGATCTGTAATTACCTGTGGAAATGTGATTTCCTATGAATTTGAGTAAGTCGTCTTAAACCCGTGTGTGTGTGTGTGTTCAGGAGCAGTGATGGCGCAGTGGTTAGAATGCACTATTGCAACTCTGCAATAGTGCATTCTAACTCTGCATTCCCACTGCCAGCAGTTCAATTCTGACCGGCTCAAGGTTGATTCAGCCACCCATCCTTCCGAGGTCGGTAAAATGAGGACCCAGATGGTTGGGGGGGCAATGTGCTGACCCTGTAAGCCACTTAGAGAGGGCTGTAAAGCACTGTGAAGCAGTATTTAAGTCGTAAGGGCTAGTGCTTGTGCTCTTAAGACGTGGCTCAGATTGCAGACTGAGGTTTGGCTTAAAACTGGGCCGCCAGCTTCTGGTGAGTGTTGCCAACTCCAGCTGGCGTAGGATGAGTTGGGAAAAATAATACCGTTGCCAGCTTCTTTTACCTAACTGATTTCTCTTCTCTGCAGGAACAATCATGAATACAAAGGGGTTGCTGGTTAAAAAACCCAGAACAGATAATTAGATTTGAAATTCCTCAGTTCGACGCTTTCAGGCCAACTTTGGTCGACTGGCCTTGGAGTTCTAATAAATAACCCAATTAGTCCTGGAAATCCTTCTTCCCACTCCCATGGCTGTGGCAGTTATCTTCCTGATCCCATGTGGCTGGGTTCCCCAACCTTGGCACCTTTACAACTTGTGAACTTCAACTCCTCATGCCTGGCTGAGGAATTCTGGGAGTTGAAAGTCCACAAAGTTGGAGACTTCCAGTTTAATGTGATGTGCAACGCTGTCTTCCACCACAAATCCTGATGTGTCTTTGTTTTCCAATTCTTTGTCTCTTTGAATGAGAAAAGACAAGAGATCTCCACAAAAATGTTTAAAAGATCACAGATTTCTTTCTAGGTATTCTTGCGTTGCCTCTACTAGCTGTTGACACTGAGTGACAGCAATCAGCATTCTGAACCCTAGCGTGCTTGTGACTCCCAGAGAGCTTGGATTCTTTGACATTTCGATGCCTAAATGAAGAGAATGAATTTTTTATGGGGAAGGACTAATTCATCGTTTCAGTGCCATCCAGTTATTGACTCTTCGTCACCCGATAGATAGATTTTCTCCCTGAATATCTGTCCCTAACCTGGCCCTTCAACTCTTCCAATGTCTATGGAGTTTCTCAATCATCCAAGCCACGCTTGTCCAAAAGTTGCTTTTTCAAAAGTCAACTGGCCTTTGTTTGTCTGTTTTTCTTTGAAGATGTTTTGCTTTTTGTCCAAGAAGCTTCTTCAGTCCTGAAGAGTTCCGAAGAACCAAAGAAGCTTCTTGGATGAGAAGCGAAACGTCTTCAAGGAAAAGGAGCAAAAAAAAAGAAAGAAAGCCCAATCGCCTTTTGAAAAAACACCTTTGAGACAACTCTTCCCACGGTGCATTCCTCAGCCACCGCCCCCGGCAACATCTGTACCGGCTGCCGATTATCCTCTTCTTCCTTTTCAGAGGGTACAAGGAAGCTGCCAAAAGCCAGAGCGGCAGAATATTCTGACAGGGTCTTGTGCCCACAGCTCCCTGAGATCTGGCCTTTCTCGCTCTGTCGCTCCTTTAGAACTGTGGACACGGATCTTGAACAACGTCTGCGTGAAGAGGCTGGTTCCCGTATTTTTCCCACATAATAACAGCGAACACGTGATTGCCCTCGGTGGGGGTAGCCAGGAAGGAGACTTCTTTCTGATAACTTGCAAAGGTAGTGTAATAGTGCAGCCTCCGTCTAAAGGGCCCTGGAGAGAGCTCGCTCCTCCATTGTTCCATGCAGGTGGTCCTCGACTACGACCACCATTGAGCCTCAGCACTTCTGTTGTTAAGTGGGACACTTGTTAAGCAAGCTTTGCCCCATTTTACAACCTTGCTTGCCATCGTTGCTCCGCGAATCGCCGCTGTTGTTAAATCAGTATCCAAGTCAATCTGGCCTTCCTGTTGACTTTGCTTCTGGGAAGGTCTCAAAAGGGGATCACATGACCTTCGGGACGCTGCAACCATCCTAAATAGAAACCAGGGGCTAGTTTTGATCAACGTGACCCAGGAGAGGCAACAGGCATCCGAAGTGTAAAAAATCCCATTTTCTGTGGCCTTGTAACGTTGAGCGGTCACTAAATGAACTGTTGTAAGCTGAGGACTACGTGCAAACTAACATTGCAGCTTTTTGCAAGGGAATGAAGCCACGAACGACACAGCCATGCCCCAGAAAGGAAGGACTGTTTTGTGTATTGGGGTGGGGGGTAATAAGAATCCAGAGCCGAGCTCAACTCAACACTTTATTCTAACACATGGCATGCAGACCGAAGGCCAAGACCTGTGCCCGGTGCCCAATTAAAACCCTTTGAACTTTCCCGCGCCCAGGCCGTTCCCCAATCACGGGCCAGGCTTCTCCCATGCTACCCACACATTGGCCGGGCCACTCTTCTCCAATCCAGTGTCCAGGTTTGCCCACGCTGCCTGCAACAGGACACCACAGACTGTTTTTCTCCTGTATTTTTTAGATGGGATTGTGGAGGCGAGCGATGCTATAAGGGAAAATGGGAGATCTGTATGCTCTTTTTTGCGTAAGTCCTTCTCTGTTTTTAAAAGTTGCCTTTCCCTTCCCTTCTGGGTAGTTCCTGTAGGCTTCAGCTGCTGTGGAGGTTTTGGGGAAAGGTGGCAACACTGTGGGATGGGTGCATCTTAGCACACTTCCTGGTGTTCCTCCAAATTTTGACCTCTGTTTCCTTTCTCCAGGCGCTCTGTGTACAATTTCATGGGTCTCTCTGACAGATGAAATGTTCTTTTTGCTGGTGAAGGATAGGAGAACAAACATATCTTTCATTGTTCAATTTGATAGAGGTAATAATGCTCGAGTCCTTTTGTAGGTAGTCATCGACTTACGACCATCAGGGAGCTCAAAATTTCTGTTGATAAGTGAGACCTTGGTCAAGGGAGTTTTGCCTCATTTTATGACCATTCTTGCCCGTTGTTAAGTGACTCACTGCAGTCGTTCAGTGAGTCACCTGGGTGTTCAGTGGATCTGGCTTCCTCTTCAACTTTGCTTATCAGGAGGTTGCAGAAGCCGATCACGTCACCCCGGGACACGGCGACCGTCCTAAATATGAGTCAGTTGCAAAAGCATCCAAATTTTCTTTTTTGAAAATATATTTTTTTATTCTTCATATTAACATACCAACACATCCATAACAGCTCAGAAGAGATATTTCATGGGAAAAGAAAGTTGATTTTCCAAATTTTACAATCAGTGTATATTGTATTAACAATTCATATAAATCTCATCCACAACTTTCCTTTTTGTTTTGCAAGTTCCATAACTTGGCATATTTCTTTATTTCTTCTCTTTAGTATTCCCTTATTTTCAATCCTTTTCCCCCTTCCTTACCTCTTCTGACTATCTTTCTTTTTTACTTCCTTTTTCTGTTTTTTTCTTCTCTCCCCCCTTCTTCCAGTTTCTTCTTTCTCATGTTTGCTTTGTTCTTCTCTCATTATATTTTTAATAAGTTTTTAGCATCCAATCTCATATTAACAAAACCATTTCTCTTAATCTAGTCTATCTTTGTATCTGTTCCATGTTTATTCCCTTCTTCTTTTGTTTCTAATTCCTTTAATGTTTGTATATGATTAAGTCTATCTCCTTTCTACAATTTAATTAAATTTCCACATTTACCGGTTTAAGAATGAATTGAAATATTCCTAATTTCCACCTACAGTTTCAATTTCCCTTTTGCAGTTTTACATATTTACATTCCAAAATATCACAGTTTTGAATAATTTTTTAATTGTTTTTCCTTTACCAACTTTCAGTACGTCCATAACAAGAGTGAGTGATTGCAGTCAGGGGGGCTACATCCAACAGCCGGCAGGAAGCACAATGCCTGGTGGGGAACGATGGCTAGGTGGACGATGGTCATGGTGGAGGCTCGTGAGCAGACGGAGGGTGGGAGAGTGCCCAGGGATTAATAGGACGCCTAGAAAGAAACAGCGGAGGCCGAGGCGAGGCAGGAGCAGTGCAAGAAATCCCCGAAGCAGAGCACGCGTCTCAGAAACAATATATGTATATAATATAGCCATCCTTTCATCTTTGTTGCCCAGCCTTTTTTTTCCATACAGTTTAGCTTAATTACAATCTCCCAGTTCTGGGTATTTCCAGCTTTTCTCTCTACATCATTGCCCCCAAGCCTGTATTTTTTAGGGCATGCTTTTCTGTAGTGCATTTCATTTTATACTTTTGTGGTAGAAGTTTTAGATCCCTTTATTTTGGTGACCCCATATCTTGCAAGTCTATGTTTTCTCTTCTTCTTCCTTGGCCTTTTTCACCTCCTGTTGTCATTAAATACTTTTTCCATTCTGTATGTCTTTTCTGCATGCTGTCTCATTATTACTCTCTGTGTTCTAAAGTTCTGAATGAGCTAAAAAATTTCGATTATTATGGGACTCTGCATTATGTCGTCTTCCTCTTATATAGTCCCCATTTTGTGTTGGTTTAAATTTACTTATGGTTTCCCAAAGTCAAAGTCCAAATCTTTAAGTTGCAAGTTCTAAGTCCTTATCATATTTTATTTTATTTTATTTGTAGTGTTTCAAGTTTCAATCCAAATTTTTCTTTTTATATTTTCATTTTCTTCTTTCAAATCTCCAGAGACTTTAACATTCCTTCTCAGATAACACCACTTTCCGGATCTACCTCCTTGTCCCCTGTAGTTTTTAACTGTCTCTGTCATGTTTCTCCATGTCGTATAGGTGTCTGTATGTGGTATATGGATAATTTTATCTATGTTTATGTAGTGTTGGGTTTGGTTACCTTTTGGGAGCTGAATGCAACGAAATTAGCAAACATTGGAAGTGACAATAACGCTATTCTATTCTTCTGTTTACTGGCTGTTGAACTCTATTTATTTGTGTTTATTTATGTTCACATCTAAGCTTTGTTTTCTTTGTTCCGTTTCTAGAGCATGAACAGTTTCAACAACTGTATGATCTTCCTGCCTATGTACCAAAGGGTAAGAACCTTACTCTTTGTGGCTTATGAAACTCACCTGGTCCTTGGGAGGGACTCGATATGGCCAGTCTAAACATCTGACTGACTCTGCAACATCGTAATACTCATTTATGGGGCATTGATGCCACCCAACTCTCAATAACTTCGGGCAGTTCATAACAATCAAATCACAGTGCAAACGAAAGAAGGGGTGGGAGAAGAGCCAGGTCTTCACTGCTTTTCTAAACAATAGCAGATTGGAGGCCATCCGGATCTTGGGGGAAAGGGCATTGAAGAAGGTGCATTTCTGGTTCTTGCTTAACACAGGGATTCCTAACTTTGACAACTTCTGGATGCATGAATTTAACTTCCAGAATTCCTCAGCCGCCATGCTGTCAGTTTGTTTGTCTGAGTTTGCAACAGGGTAGTCCTCAACCTGTGTACCACAATTGAGCCCCAAATTCCTGTGGATAAGCGAGGCATTTGTTAAGTGAGTTTTGCCCCATTATGCGACCTTTATGGATGCAGTTGATAAGTGAATCATTGCAGTTGTTAAATTAGCAACGAGGTAAGTGAACTTGGCTTCCCCGTTGACTTCATTTGCCAGGAGGTCACATAAGGTGATCGCATGTCCCCAGGACACTGTCGCTGTCGTAAATATGAGTCAGTTGCCAATCCTCTGAATTTTGATTACGTGACCATTGGGATGCTGCAATGGTTGTAAGTGAAAAATGCTTTTTTCAGTGCTGTTGTAACTTCAAACAGTCATTAAATGAACTGTTGTAAGTCAAAGACTGCCTGTACTACCATCAACACTGACAATGCATGCCACCGATATGTAAAAAGAGAGCGAACCACACTCCATTCTAGCACTGATGATGTTACCTAGTTAGGTATTAAAATGTCTGGAAGAAAACAACCATGCCCAGAGAGCACCAAGGATCCCCCAGTCCTCCTTTTCCTCTTCCTCTTCTTCCTCCTCCTCCTCCTCCTCTTTATCGTCATCGCAGACATGGCCCGCATCTTTATCAAAGTTATATCTTGATGACGGTTGTTGGGATCCCGAGAGATGGCATGCGGTTTCATCTAAGAAATTGAAACTTCGAAAATTTTTAAAGGGGGTTTTAACC
>JANHFO010053946.1:0-10521 GCA_032468095.1 Pareas carinatus | reverse complement strand
TAATGTGAGCCGCCCTGAGCCTTCGGAGAGGGGTGGCATATAAATTTAATACATAAATAAATAAATTTAATTCATAAATAAATAAATTTAATACATAAATAGATAAATTTAATATATAAATAAATAAATTTAATACATAAATAAATAAATTTAATACATAAATAAATATATTTTAATATATTTATCTATCATAATAATTGTCCTATTTTTTATTATTTAACTTTTTATTTTAAACACTTGTATTCAATATGTAGAGCTAGTCATTCATGATTATAGTATTCAATCGTCTAATAGGTATCAAAAAATCAAAGGCAATCCATTATATATAACCTGAAGAACCTTTATCCTTCCAACTCCTCCTTTCTTTTAACATTCTGTATTTTTCCTGCCTAAATTAATTTTCAGGTGTTTTGTCATCTATCACCTGTTATAGTTGTTAACAGTTTCTACTCTTTTACTTTGTTTTCTAGCCATTTATAGAATTTTGTCCATATTTGGTAAAATTAGGATTCCTCTCTATCTTTTAGCCTCATTGTTAATCTATCTAGTCCGGTCTCCAATCTTTCCTTTTTGGCGAGCAGAATAGAACTAAAATTTCTCAACAGAAATTATTTTTATTTAAGGTTTAGTGAGAAGGGAAGGAGCCAACCTGTGCTGGGCCAATCAGAGTACGCAGTGGGAAGGGGCATCCACAATTCAAATGCAAAGGAAGTTTCTCCAATATTCATGGCGGAGGCAGAAGCAGCAAGGCAAGGAGCAGCAGGGTAGGTAAGTCAGGCCCGACTCCCCCTCTCCCCACTCTCCCTCTACTCCCGAAGCTCCGCGCGGCCCTAAAAAATGATCGACGGGCCTGGGGGACTCCTCCAGAAAGGCCTCGGGCCTTGATTAGAAACTTCCCCAAGACCAGCGGATAGTTTTTTCCGGCCCCACGGAGCTTAGGGAGCCCACAATACTAAGCCTGTAGCGTAGCATGGGTACAAACTGCTAGTGTTTTATATTTTATTTGCTGTGTAGGCTGTAACTATGCCTCTGAAATGTGCTTTGGCTGCATCCCATACATTTTGTGTCGATGTATCTTCTTTTTTGTTCTCTTTAAAGAAAAAGTTTATTTTTCTTTTTGCCATCTCTATAAAGTCTTTTTCTTTTAGAATTGATCTGTCTAATGTCCATCTTCTCTTTTCTTGTACGCCTTTCCAAATTATTTTTGGTGAATTATGATCTGCCCATGTTCCTATTTCAATGTTGATTTCTTCTATATTAGTCTTTAGATCTGGTCTCATCCAGATCATGTCTATTCGCAACCATGATTTGTGGTTGTTTGAGTAATATGTGTACTGTTGTTTCCTTTAATTTGTTTCTCTTCATGCATCCTGAACCCCAACTTCCTTCGTCATATTAAAAAAAGTTTTTTGCTATCTTTTTCTTTTTTTATTTCTTGTTTTATCGGTTTTATAGTCCAAATTTCCATCTACAATTGCATTGAAGTCTCCTATTATGTATATGTTTTGATAGTCCAGTTCCACAATTTTCTAGTGTAATTTCTGATAAAAAAAATTATTGTTTTTCATTTGGTACATAGATTATAACTAATAGCACTCGTTTCTGCTGTGTTCTTGTTTCTATCATTAATATCCCTCCTTCTTCATCTTGGTATATTTGTTTCACGTTTAGTGTCTCTTTTATATATACTGCTATTCCTGTTTTTTGTGTGCATGCCAAGGAATAGTATAGTTTCCCAATCTTTGGGTATTCTAATAATTTATACTGGTGCTTTGTTAAAAGTGTTTCTTGCAGGGAGATAATGTCCATATTTAGTTTCTGTAATTGTTTGAAAGTTTCTCTCCTCTTTGATGGAGAGTTCATTCCATTTATATTTATTGAGTATAGTCCTATTTCATTAACCATCATGTTTGTTTTGCTTTGGTTGTGTAGATCTTTTATTCCTCAGTTCTCTTTGCCCTTCTTTGTCTTGCTCTGTTCTATTTTCTCTTATTTTTGGTTTCGCTAATCTTTCTTGATCTGCCCTCTCTTGTTGTTGATCCTGTAGTTCTCCTTCTAAAAGCATTCTGTATTTCTCTGCAAAGTTGTTGGCTTTCCACACTGAGTTAAAATAGTATCTTGTGTTGTTCCAATTTAGTAGGATACCTTCTGGGGTCAGCCATTTATAATTTATTCCTTTATTTTACAGTTTATTAGTCAGAAAGTGGTATGTTTCCTATTTTCTCGTACTCTCTTCGGGGTCTGTTTCAGTACATCTATTTTCTTTCCATTATATATCAGTGGTTGTTCTCTTGTTGTCTTCAGTATTTCATCTCTCATGGCTTTTTTTGTAAATCTTACATGAACTTCTCTCAACACTATTCCTTCTGGCATAGATTTAGCCAATATATTTCATCTGTCTTACATCGTATTTCCTCCGGTTCAATTTCTAAGTTTTCAGCTAACATGTTTGTCACAGTCTCTAGTAGGTTCTCTTCTCTCTCCACTTCTAAGTTCTGAAGCTGTAGATAGTGTCTATCTCCAACCTTGCCACAGCCCCTTCTAATTCCTGATTGGCTTGGTCTAGTTTTGCGTTTTCCTGTATCAATTCCTCCACTCTTTTCTACTTTTTTCTTTAGTTTTTGAATTCTTTGTTCATTTTTAATGATTATTTGTTGGCGTTGTTCATTTTGCTTTTTAATCTCCTCAAGTTGTTGACTTAGTTTCTCTGCATCCAATTTTGTTACCCCAAATTTCTCTTTCACTTCCTTATGATTCATTTGTATGGTTTGGTGCATTATTGCCAATTGTTCTTGTATTGACTTTTGTGTTGGCTCTGGCTTTTCCTTCTGTAACATGCTTTGGATATTTCCCTGTCCCCTTCTCTCTTTTATAGACCCCTTTTTAGTTCAGGTTGATCAATTCACAGTTTAAGGCTCAGGAAATTGGCTTTGTGTACTCAGCAATTCAAAAGTGGCTGTCAAAGAGAAGCCGTACTTTCTCATTGTGTGTCTTCCACCACTAGATGTCACCCTTCTCTTATCTTTCCAGAGTCTGAAACAGCTAAGGCAGCTTGAAATATTTTTTTAAAATATAGTCAATATAGTCCTAAGTTTTTAAACACAAGCTTTTCAATTTAATCTTCACTTCTATTTTTGTTTGGATTTTCTCCCTTTCTTAGTTTAAATTGCCACTGTTAGTTCTTTGAGGAGGTTTAATTTCAATGATTTTCTTCCAAGCCAGGCAGCCTCTCTTATCCGTATTAGTGAAGGGATAGAAATATAAAAGTATTGCTCACTCCAATTTTTTGACTTCTAATGTCCAGATGTTCAACGCTTTCACCTTGCGCTTTTTCTCTGAGTGCCTGCAACTATGGCCGCCTGCTAGCTTCTCTGAAGATTTTCTGGGGAGGGAGGGTCTGATCTGGCCTTCGCCTGGATATATTATTCTCTTCATCTCCTCTCTGAGAAGATTATCAGACTCCTAGGGGTCTCAAAAGCAAGAGAGAATCAGACTGAGGGGATTGGAGCACCGTTCCTTTGATCTGCAGTGTTGTGACCCAGAACAGGAAGTCCCAATTATAACACAGTTTTAGAAGAGGACCTCCAATTGGTGATTCCAGATCAAACAGATTATTTTCAAGTTCCTTCCTCTTGCTCACCAGATTC
Organism: Pareas carinatus; assembly: GCA_032468095.1. Classification (NCBI taxonomy): domain Eukaryota; kingdom Metazoa; phylum Chordata; class Lepidosauria; order Squamata; family Pareidae; genus Pareas; species Pareas carinatus. The sequence goes on along the minus strand of JANHFO010053946.1, from coordinate 6,874 downwards.
ACAAGAGAAAAGTGAGACAATAATAATTATTCATAATGTTTTTTACTATCTACTGTTTCATCTTCTATACTTTGGATGAGAAAGATGGAATAATGAATGAAATTGTATCAATAAAAGCTTTAAAACCATTCTTTGCTGAGTCTGATAACAATAGAAAAAGCATGTAGGAACATTGTAAGTTTGTTCTTTTCTTTCTATATTGTTTGGGCAGTGAGCTACCTGGGAATGGAAACTTGACCCAATCAGTTAACTGACTAAAATACCATACTAATATATAACTCAGAAGATAAGCATTCTTTATGCTTTATTATAACAGCAATACACATCAGTATAAAGATGTCATCATTTTTTTCTACCTACCTTAAAGATGTGTGCTTTGAGAATATGATGGCCCAACTCAATTGTCTGCTGTCTGTTGAGTTTTTCCTCTTGACGGGAAAACCAAAAAGCAAGTAAAGTATGACCGCTCCTAAATAAAAATAGTAACAAGAGGGAGGAAGAGAGAGAGGGAGAGAAAGGGAGAGAGAACAAATACAATGGGAAAAGAAAGCCCCAAGTCTAAGTTCAACACATGTAATGACATTTAACAGCTAGATCCTAGAAAAGTGTTGATTTCACTTATACTTTATTTATATGATAAAATTCTGCTAGATGAATTGGAATTCCACTTAACTGAATATCAAATGCTATTCAACTTTTAATTTCATGAAAATAATCCCCTTGCTTTAGACCAAATAAAATCACTGATATGTACGTATAGTTAATTTTTAACATGAAAAATACATTTATCGGCTTGCAGATGTGATTTTTACCACGATAGTGCAGAGAAAATATGTAATGGAAATCTATCTTCACTATCATCTTGGTTGTAATCAGTGCTCCTTGCTTGTAATCTTATTTTTTTAATTCTTGCTGAGTAGAATAATTATTTATGAATATGTACTTCATATTTAAATTGTATCAAAAGACTAATAAAGAATTTCAAACTTGTTACTAATGAATGGATTTACATTTCTTTTGATTGGCTATACTTCAGTGTTATTTCTCTCTCTGTATATCTTTGTTAGCTCCTAGCAGCCGCCTGAACAAGTCCTTCAAGTTTTCTTCCCATTGCTTTCTTTCTAGGATTGAGAATGATTTGCCAGCTGGCAACATGTCTGAAGCAAGTCTATAACTCACAGTCTCCCGGTTAATAGCTGATTCCTTAACTACTAAACCAAGTTTATTCTCTTTTTCTCAGTCATATATTGAAAAATTGGTAAGAAGGGAGCAAGTAGCTTCCAGGAAGCAAACTGCTTTCACTCCCATGAGTATTTCATCAACTCCCATAATACAATTTAAATCACTGGTGTGTGTGTGTGTGTATGTGTGTGTGTGTGTGTGTGTGTGTGTGTGTGTGTGTGTGTATGCACATACGTACACACACACTTATACATATATTTATATCATATCAATATGGCTGTTCAACTTACAAAAAACATTACCGTGCATAATGTTAAAATAACCTTTCTTTTGTAAGAAAGAAAAATGGCAAAAATATGTTATGGTTCAACCAATTTTAGATAATAAATGATACATTATTTGTTGTTTGAAGATATCTGTTTTCATATTGCTAAGATAAATTTTAATGGCCCAACAAAAGATAATCTGGAAGCTACTTATAAATAATTTTCAAAATTATGTACTATTTTTTGCATAATTAATTGTTGATGAAGACATAAATCTTGTTATGAACTTTCAATTGGATATAGTCCTCCAAAAATGTATTTATAATCAAAATGGAAAATTATGCAAGCTTACCTGCAAGAATTTAACTTGAAGGATAATTGAGGGTACATCATGCTTTAAAAAGAAACTATACTTTTATATCCTAGGTTCTAGGAACTAGTTTTTAGATTGGATTCTTTTTAAAATGTTGTTTGTTTTGATATACAAATTAATCCTACTGTGTTGATTTCATATAATGTTTTAATGTTATTAACAGTTCATCTTAAATCAGTAAGAGTTAGTTAATGATAATTTTTTATCATTTAATATCTCTTCAATGATAATTTTTCTGGAAGTGGACTTCTAGTAATGATTTATGGCAATCTAATTCTGTTTGAGGTGGGGAAACAGTATCATAGCTTGAGTGATGGCTGGTGAATAGTGGTGGATGCCTGAAATCTTCCTCCAGATGAAGGAGGAAGTGTGAAATAGACTCATTTAATCTCCAGACAGTCGCTCCTCATGAGTAAACTGCAAAGGCAGAGTTAAGAAAAGAGAAAGAAAAAATTATCTTGAAACTTGAAGTAGGGGTTCTGAATTAGCAGACAATGGGGTTATACATAAACATTTCGCCAGTACAATTTTAACTTGTACAAAGGATTTGGAATTTCCTTGGAAATAACAGATAATTATTTTGAAAAAGAAAATTTAACAAGGTATACTGAGAACCAAACACAGATTAAGTCTAAAAAAGATTAAATCAGGAAAAATATCAGGACCAGATGAATTACCAGGTTCTTATTACGAATACTTTAAACATAAACATTTAGAATCGCTCCAAAATAAAATTAAGTCTATCTTACAGAGAGGTAACATGCCAAAGTATAGGAAATAGGTTTATACAGCATCAATACCTAAAGAGGTACTTTACACAGATTGATATTGTTACTGATCAATGATATGTTTATGAATTATTTACAATAATTTAAGCAGATAAATGGAAAATAATTTTACAGAAGTTTATTCATGAACTTGTACATTGAAGGCAATTAAAGGATCATGGCAGAATGATATTGGACATTATGGAATATTTGGAATAGGTTAATAAAAAACAAGAAGCATTACATTTTTTAGATGCAATGTATTTGCAATTTAAATTGATTTTAAATTGACTTTTTCTGTTTAAAATTTTAGAAGAATGAACTTTGGAGAGAATTTTATAAAATGGGTGAAATTGATATACAGAGAGTATAAATTATGGTTCATGGAGATTTAATAAAACTTTATGAGATACAAAAGGGAACAAGACAAGGTTGCCCATTATCTCCCCCACTTGTTTATTTTGTTTCTTGGAAATTTTGAATAGAGATATAAGGCAAGATGAGAGGATAATGAGCACAAAAATAAAAAAGAGAGACTAGACAAGTTGAAAAATTTGCAACTGATTTGGTATTTGAAGATCTTTTAAAATAGATAAAAAAAAAATTGGTGCACTAGTTGGTTTTAAGATAAATATTGCTACAGGGCACTGCAAACCAAAAGAAATAGACACAAGGACAGTTTCCCCCCCATGCCATCAATCTGCGAAATAACTAACTTCCACAACACTGTTAAAGTATCTAGTAGGAATATATCATTATTACTCTTCTCATCTTTCTTATTACAGTAAAACCTTGAATTGAGAGTATAATTGGTTCCAAAACCATGCTTGTAATCCATGCTTGCAATCCATGCTTGTACATCAAAGCAAATTTTCCCATAAGAAATAATGGAAACTCGGCTGATTCATTCCACAACCCTCCTCGCTCTCCCTTTCATTCTTAACTCTCCTTTCCCTTCCTTACTCTCCATCCCACGATTCATACCAGTCAACTGAGGCTCTGGGGGCTTCCCTTCTGTGCCCAACAACTGATTTGAAACTTTAGAAACAAAATAACATGGCCCCTAAAACAGGAAAACCCCAACCCCAATAGAAAGCAAGTCTGGAGAATAAAGAAACACCTTTTTTTCTTTACTCTAGCCAGCAGCCAGCAGAGATAGGAAATGCCTCCAAAGCTACAATGTTGCAAAGGGCTCATTAACATAGATAAAAGAGCAGCCTACTGCTGGCCAATTCATTTTGAAGTAAATGTTGTCAATAATCCAAAATTGAACAGATTGAGCCAGGAAATTAAACAAAAACCTAAAGATAATTAAAATCTGCTTTTCCCCACTCCATTCTTTCCTGCAGCTGGCTCAGATCTTTTCAATTCTACCACCAGTAATCTCCTGTAATCTCTTGGCTTGGAAAAAAAAACCTGAAAACACTTAAAGCAAGCTGATTTGACTGTTGGTGCTCAGTTAGACTTCGGCACTTCTTTCTGCCACAGAACAACTGATTGGCTGCTCCCATTTGTGCAGCTCACCTGGGCTGCTGGGCTTCCCTCTGTGAACTGTTGATTGGCTGTTGGGCATCCTCATCTGGGGTCTGCTACACTCGTAATACAAGACATCGCTCATTTATCAAGCTAAAATTTATTTAAAATGTTTGCTCGTCGTGCAAAACACACACAGACCAAGTTACTTGCAATCCAAGGTTTTACTGTACCTATTAGCTATTCTCTTATTTGTATGACAACTAATTTGTTGTTTACATCTTACAATATATAATTGTTGTTTCGTCTTTTGGTGTATGGCACAGCGCAGCAAGCGGCAGGTCTGGAATGCTCCAGACTGAACCGTTTGACATTTAGTAGATTGGGACCATTCCAGGTCCCAAAGTTGCCCCAGATAGGCGACAAAAGAGGGTCATGATCAGGGACCCAAGATGCAGGGGCGGCAAATCCTGGGGCATGGAGAAACCCCCCTGAAGATTTATTGAAAAGGCTGTCTGATGCGGCATCCAGGCGCAGATAAGCCGGAAAGAAGAGCGGTGCCACGGTTTAATAATTAAACTGTAGAAAAGCAAAAATCAGCAGACATCAGTTTGGGTGAACAAACTTTAAAATTTCTACTGCAAAAGAGATTTTTATGAAGAGGAAAAAAGGGCTTCCCCCCACTCCCCGGGAAAGGAAAAAGAAAATGGTGGATTAAAACAGAAGGGAAACTTTTATGTTGATTATAAAAACTTAATTTCAAATACTGAAACTAAAAATATTTTTAAAGTTGGAGAACACTTTTAATATCCTCAAATATCTGGAGTAACAAGAAGTTAAAAAAAGCTAGATATCTATTTATAAAGTTTTATAAAGTTTTGAATGCAAAGAGAGACATCTAGTGGCAAGAGTGGAGAATACGCTTGGAACATTTAAAAGGAATGGGGTGATACTTGATACTTGACTTTGCACCTGGAATGTTGATGAAAGAGAAGAATATAAAATAAATATTTGGAATCTACAGTAAGGAAGAAGGGACTGTTTATAAAAAGTGCTACTCAATATAAACAGAGAAATAAGGAAAGATCCTCTTGTTTCATGGGGAAATCTGTGACAAAAGTGACACACACAAAAAAATAGTGAAACAAAATATTACATCAACATTGCAACAGTTAATGGAAAAGTCAATGGAAAAGCTGAATCAATCTATTAATGAATCTATAGATAAATATATTGATTGCAACAATGCAAAATTTGAAAAGATAAATTAAAAAATACAAGATTTGAAAGATAAAATGGAGAAACAGCAAAAATTGATTGGCAAAATGAACAGAGGCTTGACAATGTGGGAGACAAAATAAGATGAAAAAACCTTAAAGATTTCAAAGAAGAATGAAAAACCCAGGGAAAACTTCTCCCAAAAAAGGATTTTAAAATGAAAGACTTAAATTACAGAGGAGTACTCCTAAGAAAAATTTCAACTAGAGGGAACAATCTTAAATAACAACAACAGTGATTCTTGGAAGTAAAGAGAAGACGCAAAGATGAAGGGGGGAAAAAGAAGACAAAAACAGTTAAAGCGAATCTAATTTACAGAGGACTATCCATAAGAAAAACTTTAACTAGAGGGAATAATCTCATACAACAACAAAAAGGACTCCTGGAAGCAAAAGAAGTAAAGATGGAGGGTAAAAAAGAAGACAAAAACAGTTAAGGCATATGATGGACAGAATTTTACTCAATAAGGTATTGGTTAGAAGATATTAAATGAAATATGACTATAGGCAAAATGGATAATATGTGAAGGCATGAATAACAGATAGAATTAACCAGAATTGTTGCTATACAATTACAAACAATATGTGAAAATAGAATTTATTAGAATGAAATATTATTAAAAATAAACTTAAGTAGTAGTAATAGTATATTATTTCTTTGCAAAAGTTTCTATGGGTGGAATTGTTGGTATAAATGTTATAAATAATTTATAAATTTGAGGGGGGAAATCTTTAGAACCTAAATGAAATATTATAAAAGTCAGAATCAACCTAAATGAAATATGATAAAAGATAGATTTGTTACTGAAGAATATAACATAATTAATATTTAATTGGAATGAAATATTAAGTGAATGATTACTTTTTTCTTTTCTGAAAATTTGTGTATGTTTTTTCAATTGAAGCCTACTATAATAAAGAGGGTTTTCCTTACCCTCTGGGACATTGAGGTGATGAAGAGCCAGCTCAGAAATCCTCGCAGACGATGAACAACGAGGGCGGTGACGCCATATTGGCGGCGGCAACGGCAGATTCCCTGGGTGTTACCCCTGCGATGGCTGAGGCGATGGAGGTGTCTCATCGTGACGACGCCCTTGAGGCCGACATCAGTGGGAGCATCGGGGGCTTTGAGCCGGCCGACGTGCGGCCCTGTGGGATGGAGCTGGTGGAGTTCGTGGAGGCGGCGGCAGCGATGGCGTCATTATGACATCACATGGCGGCGGCCTTGGTGACCTGGCTGGCCCCATTGGTGACTCCCCTGTCGGTGGATCCCGGGGGGTGTCGAACTGAGAGATTGGAAGAACTGTTGGGTGCTTTGTGGCTTATATGGCTGATAAAGCGCCGAATGCTGTCCTGAGTTGGTGGAAGTGCTGTGACCATGGGAGATGGTCAGGCTGGCTGAAGAGGAGCGTGTTTGGAACTCCGGCCTCGCTACCATGCCAGTCGGCCATATACTTTAATATCCGACCCCCAATGACTCTGCTACCCCTCCCCACTACTCCCCCCCCACCATTTCATTCTTTCCATCGATCATGC
>JANHFO010053649.1:0-10530 GCA_032468095.1 Pareas carinatus | reverse complement strand
GGGCTAGTTGATCAGCACAGACTTTTATGCAGGCAGGAGTTACTTTGTCTGGTCCAGGATTTTGTCTGTGAAATAGGCCTTGCACAGCTTTTTCTGTGATTACTAGAGGAGGTTCACTATAAGGGATGGAGCTTGTAGTAGGAGGCCTGGCTACTGTTTGTGTCCTCTGGGTGAAGGTGGTGGTAATAGTTGACAATTGTTTTCTTTCAAACCTACATTAAAAGGTGTTTAGGTCATCTGCTAATTTTGGGTTTCCTTCAGCATGTAATGGAGGTTTGATGTAACCAGTGATATTTTTTAGAGCTTTCCACCTATTTGCTGATTCATTCTTCGAGAGCTGATTACTCAGCTTTTCAGAGTAGTTTCTTTTTCCTGCTCCGATCTCTCGTTAATGCATTTCTGGTTTGATTGTGCAGAGTTCTATCTCCTTTTCTGTAGGCTTCTTTTTCGGCATGACATAATTGTTTAAGTTTAGCTGTAAACTAGGGTTTATTGTTACTGTGAATTCTATTGTTTTTTGTTGGTACACATAGATCTTCACAGAAACTGACATATGATGTAACAGACTCTAAATTCATCTAAATCTGCAAAGGTATCCTCTAAAACTTTTAGGTCTGTGCAGTCAAAGCAAGGTTGTGGCTTTGTCTTTGCCTCTTCAGACCAAGATTTCACTGATGTAATTGTTGGCTTTATAGTTTTAAACCTTTGTCTATAAACAAGTACAAGATTAATCATACAGTGATCAGAGTTTCCAACATTTGCTCATAGTAATGATCTATAGGCATTTTGCAACATTGTGTAGCAATGGTCTAAAATGTTTTTTTCTCTAGTAGGAAAGTTGACATGTTGGAAGAATTTTGGAAGTTCTTTCTTTAAGTTGGTATTGTTAAAGTCACCTAATATTATTAGAAATGAATCAGGGTATTTTGCTTCAGCCCATGAAATATGTTCAGTTAAATTGTCAAATGCATTATTTATGCATGCTTTTGGTGGAATATATGTTGCAACCAGTACAAATGAGCAAACTTGGAGAATAAAAGGGCTTGCAGTTTATGAATAATGTCTCTAAGTTTGCATCACAATATTTCTTTAGTATTGTTACATCTTTACACCATCTATGATTAATGTAGAAGGTGAGACCTCCATCCTTATTTTTTCCAGAGTTAGCTCTACCTCTCTATCTGCCCTTTCCATTTTAAATACCGGAATCTGCAGACTTCTGTCTCCAATTACATCATTAAGCCATGTTTCAGTAAAACAGATTATTGCACGATTACTGAAGTCCTTATTGTATCTGCAGAGAATAAGTAGTCCATCCATCTTATTTACCAGAGAGCATAAATTTGACATAAAGATAGAAGAAAGAAGAGTTTTTGTGTAATTTCTTCTTAATCTGTGGACTATTCCAGCCCTTTTCCCCTTCCCTTTTTTTCTTTTTCCTACCTTTTGTTGCTTTTTTTCCTGTTTCCTGAAGGAGCTGCAGCTTCCAAAACAATCTCTCTTGCTGCTTCATCTTCAAAGACAGGCATCTTTTGTTTAAAGATTAGCAACTGATTTCTTAGTGTAATGAATTCTACTTCTGCTGCTGGCTTTGCCTTTGTTATTCACCATGCTTGAGGGGGACGGGGAAGAGCTGTAGTACTTCTGATGAAAGAGTCTTTGTCTGCATTTTTTATCTGTAGTTACCGATTAATATCCAACAAAAAATTGATCTTCTGTGTTACTAATTCTTTATGAGTCTTAGAAAATATAAACATTTCAAATAAAAACACCACTACATAAATAGTGAAAATATGCAACCTGCGATTCGCTTAACAAGCATGGCAAAAGACGATCGTAAAATCAAGTGCAATCCCCTTAGCAGGGGCCTTGGCTAGCAACAGAAACTCTGTTCCCAATTTGTGATCCTAAGTTGAGGACTCCCTGTAAACTGAGATGGTAAGCAGATGTTTTAAGAGTTAACACAACTTTGTTAAGGTCAGTTTCTGGTTCTTTCACAAATACCCTTCTGCAGCTCTCTTGCCATTGATATTCAAGTGACTTCCCTCTCCCTGGTTTTGGGGTCTTCCCAGCCTTGCTGACAGCCCAAGGATTTTGGGATGCCCCCTTTCCCTCAAGGTCCTGCTTATTTTTCCAAGTTTTAGATTTGGTCGACCATGTGCTGCCACCTGCTGGGTTACTAAGGCATAACTACAGCTCAAAGCTACTTAGCTGTCCCACTATAAACTAGAGGTGTTCAACCTAGGCCAGGGGTTGCCAAACTTTTGGACCTCGGGGACCACTAAATTCATGATTTTAAACCCCACGGACCACTAATAGGAATTTTTAATAAGATGCATACATTTATGAAATAATGATCAGAGAACTTCAGTTTTATTAATATTAAAGGTATCTATTTAATATAACAAAATTTTTAAAACCTTATTTAATTATAACGATCATAAATGCTTATTTAACCATAAGTTCTTTAAAGGTTGTTTAATTGTAGCAAAGGTATTAAAATTTAATTATTACAAAATAATTGAAGTTTCTTTACGTATTGCACATTTTAGTGTGATGTTTGTTCCTGCTTGAGAGAGACAGAGAATGAGAGAAGCAGACACATGCACACACAGAGACAGAGAGAGAAGGAGAGACAGATAGACAGACAGAGAGAGAGAGAGAGAGAGATGCACACACACATAAACACAGGAACCATACAACTATACCAAAAAAAATAATCTCCTGATTTTCCTGCGGACCACCAAAATTTTCTCGCAGGCCACTGGTGGACCCTGGCCCACAGGTTGGCAACCACTGATCTAGGCAACTTTTAAGACTTGTGGACTTTAATTCCCAGAATACCTCAGCCAGCCATGGCTGCATGAGGAATTCTGGGAGTTGAAGTCCATTGGTCGTAAAAGTTGCCTAGATTGAACACCCGTACACTAAACACCAAATTTGTTAATAGCAATAGGATTTAAACTTATATAGGGCTTCACAGTGCTTTACAGCCCCCTCTAAGCAGTTTTACCGGGTCAGCATGTAGCCCCCAACAATCTCATCTTACGGACCTCGGAAGGCTAGGAGGCTGAGTCAACCTTGAATCCTGGAATAAATTGAGTGTGTTTTGACTTCCAAACTAAGGATGAAGGTAAGTACTTCAAAGGTAGTCTGGATATTTTGTCAGTATTTTTACATTTTAAAAAAGACCCCCCCCCCAAAAAAAAAGCATATTACCCCTTTGTAAAACTTGAGGTTTTTCATTTTTTAAAAATTCTTAAAAGATAAAATCTAAGGACATAACTGCTATATATATTGTGCTAGTTTTATACTTTTCCTAAGTTTGATTTCTGTGATTTGGACCTCAGGATACAAGAAGAACCGCGGTAACCTATCTATAAATACATTTGGATGCAGGGACATTGGCTGTGTGTGTGTGTGTGTGTGTGAGAGAGAGAGAGACCTCTTTTTATCTTTGATTGTGTGCTCCTGGCCATCATCATCACACACACCACCCATCCATGCCTGAGACCATCTCAAAGAAGCTATGGACACCACAGTACAGACAGTCCTCAACTTACGACCACTATTGAGCCCAAAATTTATGTTGTTAGGTGAGAAATTTGCTAAGCTGTTGCCTCATTTTGCGACTTTTCTTGCCACTGTTATTAAGTGGAATCTGCTGTTCTTGAATTAGTAACACGGTTGTTAAGCGAATCTGGCTTCCCCCTTGACATTGCTTGTCAGAAAGTCGCAAAAGAAAATCATATGACCCCCCCCCCCCCCAGGACACTGCGACCTTCATAAATGTGAGTCAGTTGTCAAGCATCCGAATGTAAATCACATGACTATGGGGATGCTGCGACGGTCATAAGCGTGAAAAATGGCCCTAAGTTACTTTTTTCAGTGCTGTTGTAACTTCGAACAGTCACTAAATGAACTGTTGTAAGTCGAGGGCTACCAGGAATCCATTCTTTCCAGATCCTCTACCTTCTATCACATTTCATCAGTGACCAAGGATCCCCATGCCCCATACTCCCATTCAGAAGACTTTCTGAAAATTGCCCTCGTCTTGCACATTTTATTTAACGTAAGAGAAGGGGAAATTGTGAAACCTCAGTAGAATCCTGTGTACCGTACAGAAAGTCCCTTCCTTTTAATCTGAGATTAGATAAGAAATGGCTCAGCAAAAAAAAAAAAATTCAGGTTAAAGATGACTCTGTAGTACATTGAAAGAAGTTAGGCAACCATCATTTTAATAATGCTGAGTAATCTTCCTTAAAATAAGAGAAACAGGATGTGAATGAAAAAATTAGACCAAAAATCCTTGAAAGACATGAGGGTCATAAAAAACCTTAAAATAGAAAGAGATGTTGAAATGTCCGGATGTGTGCTATAATGGGTTTTTATTATTATTATTATTATTATTATTATTATTATTATTATTATTATTATTATTATTATGTTGCTTTATATAACTGTACTGTTATATAAGGGGCGCCACGGATAAAGCGCTGAGCTTGTCACTCGGCAGCGCAGCAGTTCAAATCTCTAGCGTGCCGCGTAACCGAGTGAGCTCGCGTTTCTCCCTCCAGCTTCTGCCAAACTAGCCATTTGAAAGCCTGTAAAAATGCAAGTAGAAAAACAGGGACCACTTCGAGGGGGCAAGGTCACAGCGCTCCCACTGGCTCTTCGGCTTAGAAACGGAGATGAACCCGCCCCTAGAGTCGGACACAACTAGTACACATGTGCGGGGGGAACCTTTACCTTTACCTTACTGTTATATTAATATACATATTAAAATTTATGTTTAAAATCTTTCATTGCCTATTTCTGTTGAGCTGGAACCGATTACCCATATTTTCCATAGAAAAATACCGCAAGATAGCATTCCGAATAGTGCAAATTTGAATACAGGCAGCCCTTAACTTACAACCATTTGTTTAGTGATCGTTCGAAGTTACAACTGAAAAAAAAGTGACTTACGACCGTTTTTCACACTTACGACCGTTGCAACATCCCCATGCTCCTGAGATTAAGATTCGATGCTTGGCAACTGGCTCATATTAATGAGGGTTGCAGTGTCCTGGGGTCACGTGATCACCTTTTGTGACCTTGTGACAAGAAAAGTCAATGGAGAAGCCCGATTCACTTAACCTCACTTAACAACCATGTTCTAAGTCAGTCATGGCTAAACCTTTAGGCACCGAGGAGTGCCTGGACGAGTTGCAGCTACTGAGTCGCGGCTCGTGACATCATTGCCCGGCGCCGCTATTCTCTTTCTGAGCATGCTCAGCTCTGAGGCGATGCTGGAGCGACTTGGCTCGCGTGCCAGCGGAGAGGACTCAGGGTGCCCGCTGCGGCACCTGTGCCATCGGTTCGCCATCACTGTTCTAAGCTAACAGCTGCAGTGATTTACCTAACAACTGGGGCAAGAAAGGTTGTAAAATGAGGCAATAGTCACTTTGACAACTTTCTTGCTTAGAAATGTAAATTTTAGGCCCGGTTGTGGTTGTAGGTCGAAGACTACCTGTAATGTCTAGGCATAATATATGTAAGGACTTTATTTGCCTTATCCAATATGAATTCAGTTCAATTAGAGACGGTTCTTTCTTCCTTTACAAGTAACATTTAGGACTGGTGGAAGAATCTGAACATGCCTAAACATCCACACTAGACAGATTCTCTATAATAGGATTTGTTAAAAAGAGTTCAGAATTGATCCCCCGTGGTTGATGACAGAATAGCAGAACGACTTACAAAAAGTGAAACAGAAGCTTGAAATTCTGAGAAAAAAGCCTGCAAATTACCTTTAATTTAAATTTTTCCGCCAGCCGTTATCTGACGCATGGCTATCTAGGAATCAGCCTTCCTTGAAATTTCTTTCAGATTAAAAATAGCATGACGTGATAAAGTTTAAAGCAATTATGCAATAAATTGGAAAGCGGCACAGTTGTTTTACAACGGGGAAGGAGGAAAAACATGTTCTAGAGGACACATTTTTATAGGGTTGAGGAAAACCACCCAAACTTTCGAGATACTATAAAACAAAGGAGAAGATGTTAACCTTTGGCAGAGGGAAAAAAACATGCCAGTTCCTGAACTGAATTCCACACCCTCTCCAAGTTTATGCTGGTTCAAAAGTATTATCTTTGGGGTAATTCAGTTTAGGCCTAAGGATGTCCTGTCAAGTTAAATGTATGCCTGCAAGGAAAGAAATGTACTCTTTCCATAGGTCTCGTTTTCAGCGAGACAAATGCTCTTGCTCTGATGTGTTTGAGAATTGTGGTCGAGGCATAAACTGGCTAAGTATAAACATTCTATTTAACCTCAAAGGTTTGGGACGAAACGAAGTCCTTTTGCCTTTTGAAAAAGCACCTTTGGGACAGTCATGATCCGAATGACTCTGAATCTCCATAGGCGTTCTATTTTAAGATTTTTTTTTAAAGTTCTGGCAATACAGGTAATTAAATCCAGAGGCAGACAGGCCGCCGTGCCTCCACCTTTTCCCGGTTTGCCGTACATGATTAATTATTTTACTTCATTTCATTTCTCCCGGCAGAATTCCATTAAGGGGATATTAAAAACATAAAAACTGAATATAAAAGTTTAAAGAGAAGGCGAAGGTAGCTAAAAATGGGCAACGGAAAGTTAATTAAAATGGCGTACAGGGAGTCCTCAATTTACGACCACAATGGAGCCCCACATTTTTTATTGATGAGACATTTATTAGGTGAACTTTTCCCCATTTTATGAGCATTCTTGCCAGTTATTAAGCGAATCACTGCAGTTGTTAAGTTAGTAACATGGTCGTTAAACGAACCTGGTTTCACCCTTGTTAGAAAGTCGCAAACAGTGATCACATGACCCCGGGAACTGCAATGGCCATAAATATGAGTCAGTTGCTAAGTGTCCAAATTTTGTATCACGTGACTGGGGGGGTGGGCGCTATAGTGATCGTAAGTGTGAAAAATGCTCATATGTCACTTTTTCAGTGCCATTGTAATTTCAAATGGCTACTAATTGAATAGTTGCCGAGAACTACCCAGAGCTGCTCGAATTGGATGTTCCCTTCTCCATCTTTTATTCTTTCCCCATTTAATTGTACATTTGCAGATTGACTTGCATTTTTTAAAAAAAAAATATATATATTGGCAAAGTACATAGAAACTTTTGGTTTCTAAAGGGCTTTGCACCGCCTGACTCTCAGATTTAAATATCTGATTTAATGGGAGGTAGCGAGGTTCAGAACAGGGGGGAAATGTTCAGTTTGCATTTGACTGCCAACCTATCTAATCCCGTGCTTTCAAAACCACGGAGAAAGACTTGCAGTTTAAATCAGCACTAGCCATATATGACTATGCAGTTCACTTCCCATCTGTCCCCCTGTCCAGAATTTACATAATTTTATGCTGTGATTTTCATAATCTGGAATGAGTAGTTCTTTTCCTTGCTGGGGGGAGATGAATTCAGATGTGCTTTGTGTCTTGGGTGTATCGAAAGGGACAAACTCCCATCACTGCTAAATTTGACTAGAAAGGGGGGGTGTTTCCACCACGGCTGGTTTTGATTGAGGGGGTTCTTTCTCCAGGGGTTGCCCCGAAGTTTGGGCTTTAATCCGTGCCCCTTTTCCTGCTCATCCCCCAACTGGGAGGAAGCAGATGGCTCATCGGTCTTCTGGCAGGTGCATAAGAGGCTGCAGGCTGGATCTGGCCCACGGGCCTTGGGTTTGGCACCCCTGGTCTAGTGGATAAAGCACCAGGCTAGAAACCGGGAGACAGTGAGTTCTAGTCCTGCCTTATGCACCAAAGTCCAGTGGGTGACCTTGGGCCAATCACTAAGAGAAGGTGAGTTCTAGTTCTGCCTAAGCCATGAAAGCTGGCTGGGTGACTTTGGGCCAATCACCAGGAGTTGGCGAGTTCTAGTCCTACCTTAGGCATGAAAACTGCCTGTGAATTTGGGCCAGTCCCTCTCTTATCAGCTCAACCCACCTCACAGGGTGGTGGTTGTGGCAGGGAAAAGGAGGAGGAAGATGTGTCCAATATGTTCACTACCCTGAATTATTTATAAACATCATAAAGGTAGGACACAATGAAATAAATCCTTGTGGGAAAGATAAAAACAAAGATCCCCTTTAGAATTGGGAGGCAGAGTTGGTTGTCGAGGTCAGCAGGGGAAGAAGATGGAGCCCTGCAGTTGTGTGCATATTCACACAGTTGTGCACAGAATCAGCCTGCGCGCTCTTCGGAGGCAGCAGTTAATGGCTGAACTCAGGAAAATCAACCTGTGCTTAGGAGCTCAAAAGGAAATCACTGGGAAACCCCAGAAAGAGACCCGACAAGGAAATGAAAAAAATAACCCTGGGAGGCAGAAGGGCAAACCAAAACATTGTTGATGCCGCAAAACCTGATAGGGCTTTTGGTGAGGTCACCAGAAAACACCTAGTGATCTTGAGGGGACCTTTAGGAAATCGATCCGGTTTGCACCTGGTGAGCACAGAGTTGGGAACTCCCTAGAAAACGGCAGGTCCTTGTGATCACCTTGCGGAGGTCTTTATCGACGATTCCTGCCCAGTTTCAGGAAGTGGGTTTCCACTTTTGCACAATTGACCAGCAAATCCTGACCTCTTACCTCCTTGCTTGGTGTGGCCCTCACCAGAACACGCTTTCTCCCACGTCTGTGGATGATGCATCGGCTGCTTTAAATGATGGGCAGGACAGAGTCTCTCAGCCTTGCTAACATTTAGGGTACCTGGACTTCAACTCCCAAAATTCCTATGCTAGACTGGGAGTTGAAATCAACCCATGCTGGCAAGGGAATTCTGGGAATTGAAATCCGCCCATGCTGGCAAGGAAATTCTGGGAATTGAAATCCACTCAAGGGAATTCTGGGAATTGAAATCCACCCATGCTGGCAAGGAAATTCTGGGAATTGAAATCCACTCAAGGGAATTCTGGGAATTGAAATCCACCCATGCTAGCTGGGGAATTATGGGAGGTGAAGTCCCCACATGTTAAAGTCGGCAAGGTTGAGAAACACTGGGTAGTATCCTTCATTTTGAAGTGACGATGCACGATGAGCAACAGGGTAGTTGATTTGGTTCTTGTGTCATCTTTACATAACTGAGGGGTCTGCTATCATTCTGAATGTCTTTCCGCTCACCCACAAATATGGTGATATCTTTTGCCTCATTAAAGATGGGTCACAAAAGGCCAGCCATGCTTGAAAATTACAAGTAGCGATGCAATCACAACTTGTAAAGTTTGCCTGAGTGTGACAGAACGGGCACCAACATTTAGGCAAATGTTGATTGGGTTTTTGGTGTCTTCCTGCAGGTGTTAGTCTGGTAATGAAATGTCTGCAGGAAAACCACACAGCGTGGAGAACACCAAGAACTCAATAATAACTCTAAGTAGATTCTCTACTGGAACAAATATCTACGTTATCAAAAAATCCTCTCTTTTTATTGATATGTATTATGAATAGAATAAAGGAAGGAAGGAGGAAAGGAAAGTTGATGCTGAGGGAGGGAGGGAAGGGGGCAGGACGGAGAAAGGGAGGGAGGGAAGGAGGGAGAGAGAAAAACTAAAGTTGGAAATAGTATTTTCAACCTTTTTGATAGATTATTACAATCTAATGTCTTTTCTCCCACTTAGATAAATGTGTTCTCTCAGACTCCTTATTTAATCCATGTCCATCTTAATCTTCAAAACCATAAATCATCAATTTGTGTTTTTCTTCTTTCAGAAAAAAGTCCACACAAGATTTCCAGTCTTTCAGAAAAGTTTATATTTTTCTTCTATGACTAGACAGGTCAGTCTTGACATCGCTACAAATTCTGACAGTTTCACTATCCATTTCTTCACTTTTGGAATTTCCTTATTCTTCCATTGTGTACACAATAATCTTGCGGAAGTTAACATACATGAAATCAATTTAACTAGTTCATTGTCCACAAGTAACCATAACGAGATTCCTTTGCAGAAACAGGTAATTGTCAACTTACAAGTATTTGTTTAGTGACCATTTGAAGTTACAAGTGACTTACAACCATTGCAGCATCCCGGGATCAGATCAACATTCAGACGTTTGTTAACTGACTCATATTTATGACGGGTTGCGGTGATCCCCTTTTGCAACCTTCTGACAAGTCAATAGGGAAGCCAGATTCACTTAACTACTGCGTTACTAACTTAACAGCTGTGACAAGAAGTCATAAAATGAGTCAAAACTCACTTAACAACTGTCTTGGTTAACGACATAAATTTTGGACTCAGTTGTGGTCAAGAGTCGAGGACTGTCTATATCCATTCAACATTTCCCACTGTGGTCTCCTGGAAATTTAAAGGAAGCAGATAAAAATCCAATGTAACTGTTGGATCCAAATCTAAAGAATTTCAAGTATTACGTGCACAAATGCTGTTTTCCAAGATTTGGAATAAATTTCCTTTCCACCACCAAAATTGCTCAGCAGGAATGTATTTTTTTTAATTAAAAAGAAGAAGCAAATTTTAGTTCTTAAGACATCAGGGAAATATTTTACCCTTC
>JANHFO010053124.1:0-10548 GCA_032468095.1 Pareas carinatus | reverse complement strand
CCTATTTGTTTCAACAGGCCGGCTTGGGATAGCCGTGTCCTTGTCCTCCTGTATTTCAATCTGTATTAGATTTTTAACTATTTATTGGAAATTGTTTTTATTGCTCCCCTTTTAAATTTCAGGCTCATTTAATTTTTTTAGTTATATTTCTTAATTGTTCATGTTGCTGTGTTTTAAATGCCTGTAAGCCGCCCTGAGTCCTTTGGGAGAAGGTCGGTATATAAATCTAAATAAATAAATAAATAAATAAATTATTATTATTATATTCTCTCTAGCTTCTCTTAATTTCTCTTACATACCTACCTTGTCCTTCTGGGTTTTTTTCCCTCCGCCAACCTTGTTATGCCAAGGCCACACCTCGCTAAGCTAGGCTGGCTTTGAAAGACAAGGTATTTTCTGCGACTTAGGTTGCTTGCCTTGTTGAAGTTTTAATTCGAAGGGCGCAAATATTGAGCTCATCTGTTTTAAGTGTGGAGATAAATTGACTTGGATGGTCACAGGATACGCTCTGATTTCAAAGGGGGGAGGCATGCACTGGGCATCCTCTCCCTTCCTTGTTAAACCTCCTCCCAAATCCCTTGCAATTGATTGGGGGGAGGGAAACTGGCATGGATGCTGATATCACCTTTACCTTTGCTTCAACCGCCTTTTGGCTGTTGTAGGGACGTTGGCACCGTATCCGTAGGAAAACAGAACTCTCTCTGCCTCATCCTCGTTCTCAACTAGAAAAATACAAAACAGGCAATCAGAAAACCACTATTAAGGACAGGAACACCAGCATCTCTGGAGAAGGTGGCAGGGCAGTGTAGGTCAACCGGCTACATTTAAGAGCAGTGGAGCTGCTGATCAAGTTGCTTAATTTTTCTTTACGTGTGAGACTCGGAACAGTGAAATAGAAAGGGCATTTAAAGTAAATTGTTCCAATATTTGAGGGGCTGGCACAAAGAGGAGGGGGTCAACCTAATTCCTCAAAGCCCCTGAAGGCCAGACAAGGGACAAGAGATGGAAACTGATCGAGGAGACATTCAGGCTAGAAATAAGGAGAAATTTCCTGACAGTGAGAACAATCCACCAGTGAAACAGGTTTTGCCTTTGGAAGTTGTGGGTGCTTCATCACTGGAAGCTTTGAAGAAGAGACTGGACAGTCACTTGTCAAAAATGGTATAGGGCAGTGTTGGCGAACCTATGGCACCACCCTCTTTGTTGGCACGCGAGCCAAGTTGCCCCAGCATCACCCCAGACCTCAGCATGCTCAGAAAGAGAACAGTGGTGTCAGGCGATGATGTCACAGGGCCCTGCACATGCTCAGAGAGTAGCAGCACCAGACGATGATGTCAGGAGCAGCAACTCATTAGCTGCGACTCATCCAGGCACTTGGTGCCTATTAGGTTAGCCATCATTGGTATAGGGTCTCTTGTTTGAGCAGGGGGGTCAGACTAGATGACCTAGAAGGTCCCTTCCAACTCTCTTATTCTGTATTCTATAAATCTCTGGTCTCAGTAACTGACCCAGATTCAATTTTGCTGCATTTAAAGAGTACCAAAAGGCCAAAAGAGTAAAAAGAAATTAGTAAGAGGAAGTTATGGAACAATGTTGAGTCACGTCTTACTATTGGCAGCCTATTAGTTCATAATCAATGGGAAGTCACGGCGGTATGATGGATTGTTCTCTTTATTTCCTTGAGGCCTTTTTTATAAGTCACCCATCCATTCTTTGTGGATTTCAAAATGGCTTAGAATAAGCGAGAGAGGGCATAGAGTCTAAGTTCCTCCCATTTCCTTTTATACTCACTTTACTTGGCCTTGTTCACCTTCCTTAGGAATCCTCCAAACTACAATTCCGACTTTGCTTTGGTGCAAACAGCTGACCTGCTTGAACGCACAAGGACGTTCATGCCAGTGAAAAGGAAAAAAATATATGCTGTGCCTCTTCCTCTTCCCTAGTCTTATTTATTTAGGAACTCACACCTGCCCATGGAGACACAAACACACACATGCTCTCCTAACCACAGACGTGTTACGTGACCCAGAGGGCTGGAGTAGGCTGGGAAAGGATCTAATTCCCTTTGTTCTTTAAGGATGGAGAGATGGTTTAGGTGCCAGGCAGAAGGCAAATTATTTCTCCTTTGGCATCAGCTCCTTCCTGAAGGGAATCCCGGAGGGCTTTTTCCAAGAGGTGACTGGACTTTCTACATTTTTTTCCTTGAAGATGTTTCGCCTCTCATCTGAGAAGCTTCTTCAGTTCTTCTCCGGCTTCTTCTTGGGTGAGAGGTAAAAGGACTTCAAGGAAAAACAAAGGAAGTGCGGTTGCCTCTTGGAAAAAAAGCACGGCCTGGATGACTGAGAATCCCTAGAGACGTTCTGAAGAGAAGATATTCCAAATGAGCAAAGTGTGTTCCTCAAAGACAAGCGAGCATGAGGGAAATCTGGCTTTCCCCCAATATATCACATTTATCAAATGCATTGATGGCCCATCTTACCACAGGGTCACTGTGGTATAAAGCAGAACAGAATAACAGAGTTGGAAGGGACCTTGGAAGTCTTCTAGTCCAACCCTCTGCTCAAGCAGGAGACTCTACACCAATGACGATGACACCTTTCAGAGACCAAACGCCCACACTGCAACCCAAAAGTCACTTATTTGTTGTAATGTGGCAATACGACAACACAACCACCCTGTGGCTACTGGTGATCACCCTGCAACCCGCCCCGCCCGTGGCCTACATGAGCTTGCCACGGGCCTTCCGGTGGCCTACCCCAGGTTTAAGCAGCTCGCTGTGAGCTATGCTCGCCTCCAACCTAACTCCTCTCCTCTCTCACCTTTGCCACAGACTCTGTGTCGCATTTGAGTCACCCTTCTTGCCCCAGACAGGGGAGGAAGCCCTCCCATTGGGCTGCTGGGCAGAGGGGCAGGTGATGTCAGAAATGTCCTCAGGTGCACGTGGAGAAGGGGAGGGGAGCCCCGCGTCCCTCTGACTTTCGAGAAAATAAATCTGTGCCGGGACGACGGCGTGCGTGCCCACCGAGAGGGCTCCGAGTGTCCCCTCTGGCACATGTGCCATAGGTTCGACACCACTGCTCTATACCATTTCAGACAAGTGGCTGTCCAGTCTCTTCTTAAAAGCCTCCAGTGATGGTGCACCCACCACTTCTGAAGGCAAGCCCTTCCACTGGTTAATTGTTCTCACTGTCGGGAAATTTCTTCTTAATTCTAGGTTGCTTCTCTTGATTAGTTTCCATCCGTTGCTTCTCGTCTTGTGTTTCGATGCTTTGGAAAATAGGTTGATCTCCTCATCTTTGCAGGAGCCCCTCAAATATTGGAACTCTGCTATCATGTCCTCCCTAATCCTTCTTTTCATTGGGTATGCCTAGTCAAGTGAAATGTAGGATTAGGGGTGACATGATAGCAGACGGTTCTTCATATGTTTTCTAGGCTTTAGTTCATATGTTTTCATAGAAAGTGTGGACTACCAGGAAGGCTCCAGGACCAGAGTCAAAAACTGCTGGAACCCGTCCCGATTCAGGGCGACATCTGGAAGGACAGGGTGACTTTGTTTCTCCATCTACAGGTGAGAAGTGAAAAGGCAACTTATCACCGAAAAATTCACCTGAGGGAATCTTGGGCTTCTTGATCCATTTTTTTGTCATGCACTGCTGGCCCTGTCCTTGCATCGCACCTCCCCCCACTTTGTGTGTGTGTGTGTGTGTGTGTGTGTTATCAAAGGCTGCTTTGCTTTCCAGACAGAATCGGGACCCCCTCCCCCTCCCACAACTGGACCTGGATGGTCCTTTCAGGACAAAATGAATCTCTTTTAGGTTTTGATGTTCCTACTTAAACATTTTATATGAAGACAAGCCTATGTGACGCCAGGATTTGAGCTTCACGCTCACCTTATTCTAATGACAGACTTCTCTCCCCTCCAGATGTAGAAACACAAAGGATTGCACATCTGGCCCATCTCCCCACTGAAAGCCATGTTTTGGGCAGAGGAAATCCAAGGCCATCAGTAGCTGAGTGGACAACAAGGAAAGCTCAGAGAAAATGGGGAGCCAGGAGGCCAGCCTGGATCTACTTCCCAATTTTGTTTCCTCAAAAGTGTGCAAACCCCACAGTATTCTGGGTTTCAGGTGGCTGATCCAAAGGTGGCAGTTTATTCTGGTTTCACTCACATTCTTCATTAATGAACTGAAAATATAGCAGCGAAGTAAACATTTTGCATATGCCAATCTTATTTATGGAGATTTGTTTCAAGCTCAGGATATTCATCAGAGAGGCGGGGCCACCAGGCCTGGCCCAAGATAGTCGGTAGCCAAATTTGAAAAGCTGTGTGTGTGTGTGTGTGTGTGTGTGTGTGTGTGTGTGTGTGTGTGTGTGTGTGAGAGAGAGAGAGAGAGATTCAAGTTGCATCTCTTTGAAAATGTGTGCATGTGTGAGAGAGAGAGAGCGAAAAGATGGATGAAAATTGCTTCCTTTTGAAAAATTGTGACCGTGTGTGAAAGAGCGAGAGACAGAGAGAGAGAGACAGAGAGGGGGAGAGGGAGAAAGAAAGTGTGTTTGTGTGTGTGTGTGTGTGTGTGAGAGAGAGAGAGAGGGAGTGAGAAAGAGAAAGCGAGATGCAAATTGCTTTCCTTTGAAAAATTGTTTGCTTGTGAATATGACTCTGTGTGTGTGTGTGTGTGTGTGTGTGTGTGAGACAGAGAGAGAGAGATATGCATGCTGTTTCCCTTTGAAAAGTTTTTTTGTGTGTGTGTGTTTGTGTATTTGTGTGTGTGTGTGTGTGTGAGAGAGAGGCAAATTGTTTCCTTTTGAAAAATTGTGTGCGATTAGAGAAAGAGAGAAAGGGAAAGAGAGAGAGAGAGTTCTGTGCATGTGTGTATCTGTGTGTGTGTCTTTGTGTGTGGGAGAGAGGGGTATTGATTGCTTCTGGAAAGCTGTGTGTGTATGAGAGGGAGAGAGGGAAGGGGAGGGAGATGCATTAGAAAAGAGCAACCCAGCACCATTTTGTCCTGGGAGTGAGTACTCTTCTTCCTCTTCTTCTTCCTGGCAGCCTGTGCAAGAGCTTAATTATACACAGTAAAGAGGATAATCATCACAAGTACAAAATGTACAGCACAAAATATCTTTTTGGCAGCCATCCGTTTCATTTGAAAGCATGCATTGAAAGATGGGACCTGGGTAGAAGAGCATAAATAAGCTGATTCCGATAAGCTTTTCTGATAATTTTTTTTTAAAAAAAAAGCCGACGGGCCTGAATATTGAACACATTTGCATATTATTTATGACTATTTTGAAACTCAAAGGTCATCTTTCCTCACATGCTCAGACACAAGTCATCCAGCATGTGCTGGGATAATACGAGAAGAAATTGACTGCCTAGGCGGAGAGAGTCAGAAGTAAATAGAAATGTTGAAGCAATGAAGGAATTTCTTGGTCCTGGACCGCATTCAAACAGTTGCCCAATCAGATTAACTAACTGCCCCGTTTTATAAACGAGGGCTGGGTTTGGTGAAGTGACTTTCCCTCAACCAGACGGTGAAGTCATAGTTTTGTCAGAAGCTTAGCTAAGGCATTCCGCGTTCATCTACATTTCTCTGGCCGAGATGCCTACGTTTTCAGAGGCTTTGCTGGGACTGAAATAAAACTTCACTGCTGGTTTGAAATCCAAGCAATGCTTCTGTTTGGGAAGAGTCAGCCCCTGGCTCAGGGCCAGCTTTACCTGCAAGAAGGCCCAAGCTCAATTCAAGGGTTCACTATCTGAAGCCTCCAAAAGCTGCCCGAAGGCCCAGGTCAGGGAGGGGTAAAATCTAACAGAATAACAGAGTTGGATGGGACCTTGGAGGTCTTCTAGTCCAGCCCCCTACTCAGGCAGGAAACCCTATACCATTCCAGACAAATGGTTGTCCAATCTCTTCTTAAAAACCTCCACTGTTGGAATAACCATGACTTCTGGAGGTAAGTTGTTCCACTAATTAATTGTTCTCAGTGTCAGGAAATTTCTCAGAAGCCAGTGATGGTCAACCTTTTAGACACCGAGTGTCCGGACAAGTTGCAACTAATGAGTCATGGCTTGTGATATCATTGCCCAGCGCCACTACTCTCTTTTTGAGAATGTGCATGGCCCCATGATATCATTGCCTGGGGCTGCTACTCCTTTCTGAACATGCCAGGCTCTGGGGCAGTGCTGGGGCGACTTGGCTCATGTGCCAGCAGAGAAGGCTCTGCGTGCCTGCTGTGGCACACGTGCCATAGGTTCGCCATCACTGGTCTAGGCTGCTTCTCTCGATTGTTTTCCATCCATCGCCTCTTATCCTGCCTTCAGGTGCTTTGGAGAATAGCTCGACTCCCTCTTCTTTGTGGCAGCCCCTCAGATATTGGAAGAGTGCTATACTGTCACCCGTGATCCTTCTTTTCATTAAACTAGACATACTCAAGTCCATCAACCGTTCTTGATATGTTTTAGCTTCTGGTCCCCTAATCATTTTTGCTGCTCTTCTCTGCTTGACTGCTTGGTAGCTACAACTAAGCTTCCTGACTTCCAAAGGTCTCTAAGGTTATTGGAAGTGGGTGAGATACAGTTTGGGGTCTTTTTGTGGCCCAGAAGACACATCTCCAGGGTATATTCCCAAATGCCTTAAACAGCCTCTGTACAATAATCCTAGGTGAGGTCTGATCATTGCAAGGTAATTTGATGGGCACCCAAGTTGATGCTGAGATCCCAAGGTGTTTAGGATCCTGAATGTATAACTGAAACCTTGACCTGCCCTTCTACTGTGTCTTAAAGCCTATGCAGCTAAAGTTTTATGTTTCTTACTTGATTTGATTTGATCGTTACTACCTGTTACCTATTCTCTTATTTGTATGACAATAACATGTTGCTCACATCTTCAAATATATGATAGTTGTATCCTTTAGTATCCTGATTTTACTTGTAGATTGATTATTAGTATTCTATGACTGTTCAATATAGACTGTCCCAAACCTTAAAAAAAGAAAGAAAAAGAATTGTATGGCATGATGAATGCCTTTTGTGACATGTTTTGCACACTACATACTGATTACCTAAGGATATTTGCAAGAATCCTTTTTGTGGACTTCAGTTCTGCATCCGATACCATTGTTCCAGATATTCTTATAAACAAACTGACTCAGCTAACTGTACCTGATCACACCTGCAAATGGATCATAAGCTTACTAACAGACAGGAAGCAGCAGGTGAAGCTATGCAAAATAACATTAAATACCTGTACAATCAGCACAGGTGCACCTCAAGGCTGTGTGCTCTCTCCTCTTCTCCTTATACATCAATGACTGCACTTGGAAAGACCCCTCTGTCAAAATACTAAAATTTGCAGATGACACAACAATGACTGACCTCATTCAAAACAACAATGAATCTGCCTATAGACAGGAAATTGACCAACTAGCCTTGTGCTGCGGAAAGAACAACCTTGAACTGAACTCACTCAAAACAGTGGAAATGATAGAAGAAATCAGTCTATCCTATCACCTCTTTCAATATCAAACAATATTGTATCAATTGTAGAGTTCTTCAAATTTCTAGGTATCACAATATCCCAAGATCTAAAATGGTCAGCCAACATCAAAAATGTCATTAAAAACGCACAACAAAGAATGTTCTTTCTGAGACAACTCGGAAAGTTCAGACTGCCCAAAGGACTGCTGACACAGTTCTACAAAGGAATTACTGAATCCGTAATCTGAACCTCAATAACTGTCTGGTTTGGCAATGCAACCAAACAAGATAAACATAGTCTTCAAATAATAATTAAAACTGCAGAAAAAATAATTACTTGCTGAAAAGAGAGCAGTGAAAAAAATTATGGACCCGTCACAGCCTGGATATAACATGTTTCAACTTCTTCCCTCCGGACACCACTACAGAGCATTGCAAACCAAAACAACCAGACATAAGGACAGTTTCTTCCCTCATGTCATCAACCTACTAAACAGCTGGCTTACTTGACAGTGTTAATGCAGAGGGTGTTTTTATGTCAGGATGAAACGGGTTTTTGTGATGTTTGCACTTTATGACATGATGAATGTATGCATACTTTATGACTTTGAGTGTATCTTAGGCGTATATCCACAATCATGCTTAAGATCGTGGTATGTGATTGCAGCTAATACTTACTATATGTAATGTATCTTATGTTCATATACACAACTGATTATGTCTATATTTATGCCTATTTATACAAATGATCATGATTATGCTTATATACTCAAATGTCTATGAATGTATCTTTGATTGTATCCTTGCTGTAATCATAGTTGTTTATTGCATGTATGTAGGTATTGAGCATGTTCACTGAAGACAAATTCCTTTTGTGTCCTGACACACATGTCAAAATAAATTCTGATTCTGATGAAATGGTTTGTGACATGATGATTGTAATTCATAACATGACATGATGAATATACTTTGATTATGAATGCACCTAATATGTACACATGATGAATGTGTTTATAATTATGAATGTATCTTATGATTGTAATCATTGTTTGTCAATTATAGCCTTATGATTGCAACCACAGTTTGTCAATTGTAGCCTGTATCTATTTATTTAGTCAAACATGTATGAGAAAAACAAATATAAGTAAGAACACATCATGTAAACATATAGGTATAAACAGGTATAAGCATATGCATAATAAATGAGTACGAACAAATGGGGACAGTAGTACAGGAACGGTAAGCACACTGGTGCACTTATGTACGCCCCCTTACAGACTTCTTAGGTATGGAGTGAGGTCCACGGTAGACAGTTTAAGGTTATATGGCGGGGGGTTTGAGGATGTAACAACAGCATCAGGGAGTGAGTTCCAGGCATTGATCACTCTGTGGCTAAACTCGTTTTTTCCGCAATCGAGTCTGAAGCGGTTCACTTTGAGTTTGTATCTACTGTTAGCCCATGTATTATTGTGGTTGAAACTGAAGTAGTCATTCGCAGGTGGAACATTGTAACAGATAATTTTGTGTATGTATGTCAGTACTGAGCATGTACACCGAAGACAAATTCCTTGTGTGTCCAGGCACACTTGGCCAATAAATTCTGTTCTATTCTATTCTTTCTCAATGACCCCAAAGAAAATGCAGCGATTTTGAAAGATTTCCTAAAAAGCCAGCTCCGTGCCCCAAACCAAATTGCTTGAGAATACAAGAACGCCTCTCAAGAAGAAGAAAATCGACACGCATGTCAATTTGGGAGTTATCTCTTTTGTTTACTATTCAGATGGCACGTGAACTTTCCATTAGCTTGCCTGCAGAAAGGAGGAAAAGAATTTTGCAGGTATGCAATCTGAATTTTTACATTCCACGAATACCCTTCCCGTGATGTATTTATTGGTAAGTGAATAATCCCTTCGGATGATCAGGGAGAGAACACCCCGTGCAGCTGCTGAATACTTGCAAGGAAGAGGCCTCTGGCATCAACCAAGTGCAACAGGGAAGAGGCTTCTTGTAGTCACCTACTTCCGGCCCCAATCTGAAGCAGGTCAGGTGAGTGAGACTTGCTCTTTTCCCCAGTATGAGAAATCAGAAGAGACTACCAACCCTACATACAAATAATGAAACCCAGGCAAGCTGAAGTCTGCGAATCATCAAACACTGTCTCTGGTTAGTCCCAGAGGTGCCACTGGACTTTATTTTTCCTCGAAGGTGTTTCGCTTCTCATCCAAGAAGCTTCTTCACTTCGGCCTGAAGTGTTGAGGCCCCTGGAGGTTTATCTGTGCCTTCGGGGTCACCTGAGTAACACAGATGGGGTGTGGAACTATTCAGGTGGCTCTGAAGGCACCGATCAACCTCCCAGGAGCCTCAAATGACTCTCAGAAAGAGGGTTGATGTCCAGAGGACTGCAAGGCATAAAAATCCTTCCACCTTCCACCATCCAGGCAGAAATGAAGAAGCTTCTTGAGATCAGAAGCGAAGCATCTTCAAGGAAAAACAAAGTTCAGTTCCCTTTTGAAAAAGCATCTTTGGGTCAGCCATGGCTTGGATGACTGAGAATCTCCATGGACGCTGTCTCTGGTATTTATCAGAGACACTGTAGGTAGCTAGGGAGGATCCTATTCCAAATCCAAGTTGCTCTGACATGAATCATTTAAAAACTCAGCAGAGAAGCAGCTCTCAAATTCAGGTGGTCTGCAAAAAGAATCCAGAATTGGGAATCTTTCAAGACATCTGGTCAACCAGACGAGATCAAAACCAGACTGGCAGTGGGATATGGTCCACGAGTCCATTTATGGAATCTTATTATGATCTCTTAGATTTGACACTGGACAAATGAAATTAGATTTGGGCTGGTCCACGACATCATTCTGAAGGACACAGGTTGAAAAACCTGGTCTCCAAATCTTTGTGGGTGCCTTTCTGATGTGACCATACGTCTTTCCCCCTTTCCCAGGATCCCTTCTGCCAAATCTTACTGAGAATGAGATTCAAATCAATGATGAAAGAAAGAAAGAAAGAAAGAAAGAAAGAAAGAAAGAAAGAAAGAAAGAAAGAAAGAAAGAAAGAAAGGAAGGAAG
>JANHFO010053091.1:0-10549 GCA_032468095.1 Pareas carinatus | reverse complement strand
AATATTAAAAGTTTCGCAGGGGGAGGTGTGACTAGGTCAAACTGGCCTGGCTAAAAAGGTGTGTTTTTACTGCACGGTGGAAAGCGGGGATAGTTCGGATCTCAGGGGGAAGGTCGTTCCAGAGGGTGGGAGCCGCCACAGAGAAGGCTCTCCCCCTGGGGGTCGCCAACCGGCACTGTCTGGCCGACGGTACCCTGAAGAGGTCCTCTCTGTGGGAGCGAACCGGTCGGTGGGAGGTATTGGCTGGCAGAATGCGGTCCTGTAAGTATCTGTGTCCTAAGCCATGGAGCGCTTTAAAGGTGGTTACCAACACGTTGAAACGCACCCGGAAGCCCATCGGCAACCAGTGCAGCTCGCGCAGGAGAGGGGACACATGAGCACTGCCCCGGCCCCCCATAATCCCCCGCACGGCTGCATTCTGTACCAGTTGAAGCCTCTGGATGTGTCCCAGGGGGAGCCCCATGTAGAGAGAGTTACAGTAGTCCAGACAGGCAGTGACGAATGCTTGAGTGACTGTGCGCATAGCATCCCGATCCAGAAAGGGGCGCAACTGGCGAACCAGGTGAACCTGGTAAAAGGCCCCCCCTGGTGATGGTCAGCCAAGGACAACCACGCATCCAGGAGGACGTCCAGATTGCGGACCCTTTCCGTGGGGGCCAGTATTTCGCCCCCAATAGTCTGCGATGGAGTGAGCTGACTATGTCCGGACGCCGGAATCCACAGCCACTCAGTCTTGGAGGGATTGAGTCCGAGCCTGTTGCGCCTCAGACAGGAAACCCTACACCAGAGGTCTCCAACTTTGGTCCCTTTAAGATATGGCTGGCTGAGGAATTCTGGGAGTCGAAGTCCACAAGCCTTACAGGGACCAAGGTGGGAGACCTCCGCTCGATACCATGTCAGACTCTTCTTAAAAACGTCCAGTGTTGGAGCATTCACAACCTCTGGAGGGAAGTCGTGCCATTGATTAATTGTTCTTAATGCCAGGAAATGTCTTCTTAATTTTAGGTTGGTTTTCTCCTTGATTACCGTGTTTCCCCAAAAAATTAATTTTTGCTCCAAAAGATGCATTAGGGCTTATTTTCTGGTTAGGTCTTTATTTTCAAGGAAATAGAGTGAGGTGGAAGGGTTTCAAACGTGGTGGACCTCATAATACAGATAGTCCTCGGCTTACGAACACAACTGAGCCCAAATTTTCCATGGTTAAGCAAGACAGCTGTTCAGGAAGCTTTACCCCAATTTATGACCTTTCTTGCAACCACTGTTAAGTGAATCACTGCAGTCTTTAAGTTAGTCACATGGTTGGTAGGTGAACCTGGCTTCCTCACTGACATTGTCTGTCCGAAGGTTGCACAAGGGGATCACGTAACGCCGGGACACGTGGCGGCCGTCTTAAATGCATGCCAAGTTGCCAAGCATCTGAATTTTGATCATGTGGCTGTGGGGATACAGCAACGGTCACAAGTCACTTTATCCAGCGCTGTTGTAACGTCACACTAAACAAACGGTTGTAAGTCGAGGACTATCTGTATGGAAAGTCTGATTCCCTAAATATTCCGACCAGCTCTTGCTTTTTGCAAAGCATCTAAGACCATCTTGTTCCATAGAGAAAGTGAATGTGTGTGTGTGTAAGTGTATGTCGATCACAGCTTGACGTACATGACAAGATGAATGAACTTTGTGATTGAGAATGGATCTTATGATTATAATCACAGTTTGTTTATTGTATGCATGTAGGTATAGAGCATGTGCACTGGAGACAAATACCTTGTGTGTTTAGACACACTTGGCCAATAAATTCTGATTCTGTGTATGAGTATTATATATATATATGGGTATGTGTATATGTGTATGTATTTACCAAATTTCTATTCTCTTAATGAGAAAGGTGAATCTGGGCTGTTATTTAACACCCTTGTGGTTTTTGTTCTTGGTTGTCATATTTTGCGGTGATCTTACCGAACGTATTATAAATGATCTCAAGTCATTAGAAGTAGGGCGGTGCAGACTTGATAGTGCACATAAATAATCTCTTAACAGAGGCTGGGAAGCCCGAGAAGAAATTAGTTTCCCTCTTTTGTCAGCACATGACAAATGACACTTTGCACTAAAATTCACAGAAAAGACAGATGCCATTTCTATCCAGGTGATTTATAGCATCTTGTGGCATTACCAATATAAACAACATTGTAACAATATAAGGCCTGTCTTTCTTAATGCATTCGGCTATTGGTACCCAGGTAGTGTTCTTAGATGCTATAAATCATAAATGTAGAAACATCCAAAGCTTTGCAGTACTCAGTACTCCAGACTGGGATGCAGGATAGTCCTCGATTTACAACAGTTCATTTAGCGACCGTTCCAAGTTACAACGGCACTGAAAAAAGTGACTTATGACCATTTCCCACACTTACAACCGTTGCAGCATCCTCGTGGTCATGTGATCAAAATGTGGACATGTGACAACTGACTCCTATTTATGACACTTGCATCACATGATCCCAGGGTCACGTGATCCCCTTTTGCAACCTTTTGACAGGCAAAGTCAACGGGGGGGGGGGGGGAGAACCAGTTTCACTTCAACAACCGTAACAACTGCGGCGATTCACTGAACAAATGGGGCAAGGAAGATGGGGCAAAGCTCCCTTGCCAAAAGTTTTCATTTGGGAGCATACATTTTGGGCTTTGTTATGGTCGTAAGTCGAGGACTACCTGTATGAGGTGGGGCTCGGTAGCTCAGTGGTTAAAGACGTTGAGCTTATCAACTGGAAAGCTGACAGCCTGGGTTCAAGACCCCAGGGCTTCACAACGGGCTGAGCTCCTGCTACTTGCCCTGGCTCCTGCCCAACTAGCAGTTTGAAAGTATGCAAATGCGAGTAGATAAATAGGTACCACTTCACGGGCAAGGTAACAGCGTTCTGTGGGCCTTGGTCAATGCAGATAGTCCTCGACTCAGAACAGTTTGTTAGTGATTGTTCCAAGTTACAACGGCACTGAAAACTGTGACTCGTGACCATTTTTCACAGCTACAGCCTTTGCAGGATCCCCATGATCATGCGATCAAAATTCGGATGCTTGGCAACGGATTCGCATTTATGACCTTTGCTGTGTCTCAAGGTCCCCTTTTGCGACCTTCGGACAAGCAAAGTCAATGGGGGGAAGCCAGATTCACTTAAGCAACCGGGTGAATAATCTATCAACGGCAGTGATTCACTCAACAACGTGGCAAGGAAGCTCGCAAAATGGAGCAGGGTTTACTTAACACATTTTGTTTACCAACAGAAATTCTGGGCTCAGTTGTGGTCGTTACTTTGAGGACTACCTGTAGTTATGCTGGCCCCATGGCCACGGAAGCGTCGTCGGACAAACCTGGCAACCTTGGCTAGGAAACAGAGGTGAGCACCAGTTCCTGGAGTCAGACACGAATGCACGGAGGGAGTCCTACTCCAGACTACGGATATATCCATTAACTCGCAGTGCAATGAAACTTGTATATTCCACATCCTAAAGAAGTAATTAAACCAATGACCTCCAACCTGTGGACCAAGGTCTTCAGTGTTCTTGCTAATGTTAGAAATAAACTCCCAGGCCACTTCTGGGCAAGGTTTATTTATTAACAGAATTCAAGCTACAGAAAGACCACCTCTTCTAAGCGAGGAAATGAAAGCACTGAAGGTTCCTTCTTCGCAGCTGCCAGGCAACTCCTCTCCCTTCACCATGGTGATTATCTCTTGGCAGTTCCTCTGCTAGACATGTGAACAGCTAAGCCTGATAACAAGAACATGTCTAGCAAAGAATCTGAACTTAAACTCTGCTCTCCAGACTCGTCCCCTCCTTCACAGGAATGGCGAGATCCTGATGTTAAGGATCTTGACACTGTGGGCCAAGGTCTGCCAGTGGGCTGTGATAAAATTTTGGTGGTCCGCAGGGAAATCTGAAGATTATTTGAATTTTTTTTGTACAGCTGTATGTTTCCTGCTCCTGGGGATGGCAGACACAGCAAGGCACACGAGGCTGGGCTGCCTCCGGGGCTCAGAATTCGTCTGCACCGGCTACTGGAAGCGCTTCCGAAGCACCTCAGCTGGCAGAAAGCGCGCAAATTCCAAGCCCCAGAGGTTGCAGCCCAGTCTACTTCTCTCCAGCCCTGACTTCTTCGTGAGGTAAGGGGCGCTGGTAGATAGCAGGGAGGTGGGAAGACAGGTTTTATTCAGGGCGTGCAGGTGGGCGATTGCGGCCCACCGCTGTGAGAAACATGGGCAGCGGGAGAGTGACCCATCGCCGCGAGAAGCATGTGTGTACCTTTTTAAAAAATTCACATTGGTGGTCCTCGGGATTTCAAATTATGAATTTGATGGTCCCTGAGGTCACAAAGGTTGGCAACCCCTGGAAACAGTTCTGCCGTACTTGTTTCAAAACTGGCAAGGACCAATCCTAGACTTTCCCTAAACTATGCCAACATCATTTGGGCAGCCAGCAGTGTTTCTGCAACAAAGCCAGGTATGGTGACAACATAAGACCTCTGAAAGGTTTCTAAGTCCAAAACGGAAGGAGAAAAGCTGTGCGCTCTGGAAGGTGATGCATTTCAAAAGCCAAGAATCAAGACGAATAAACAGCATTAAGAATGAATGAATAAGTAAACAAACCAATATTTGTTGCTTACTGTCACTTGTTGAGAAGGGCGGCTATGTAAATTGATTAAACAAACCAAGAGGCCATTTTTTTTTTTTGGAAGGGCACAGAGAAGAATGAAAGGGATGAGGGAGTCTATTCAGCCAGCAATTTCAACTTCACTGGCAGATAGTCGATGTTGCATCTAATGCGACATTTCGAAGCGGAGAAATAGAGTAGAAAAATTATTCAATAAATTCCTGGATTTGGAGCAGGTCTCTTTTGCATCATTCGTAACAGCTGCAAATGAAATGGAAGCCCTTCGGAAGACACGAACGTACTGAAGAAAGAGTTGCCTGTCTCTGCGGAGGCCTAATAAAATAATAATAATATGAAGGAGGAGGGGAGGCGGAAAGCCGCCAAGAGTGTTTGATTAATGTAAAATGAATGAAACGCACATTAAGTGGAAAATTTCACTTAGGTTTCAAATGCTAATCGCCTTGAGGCATTTACGAAGGGTAGAATATGAAAGGAAATACCGTATTTCTCGCACCATAAGGCGCACCGGACCATAAGATGCAGGGCGCCCAGAGGCATTCCGCAGGGCGATCCAAGGTCTGGAGACTGGCCTGCAGGCCGAACTGGAGTGTTCCCGGCACCCCGCGGATGCGCCGAAATGGCTCCACGGGACACTCCAGTTCGGTCTCCAGGGCGATCCTTCGGCTTTGGAGCGTCCCGCGGAGCGATTTCCGGGTGCACGGAAATCGCTCCGTGGGACGCTCAAAAGCCAAAGAATCACCCTGCAGGCCGAACTGGAGCGTCCCCGGCGTCCCGCGGAGCGATCTCCCACGCTTTTTGGGAGTATTCGCTCCATAAGACGCATACACCCCCCCCCTTTTTTGCGCAGGGGGGTGCATCTTATGGTGTGAAAAAAACGGTAAATAAATGGTCAAAAGTGGAAGTA
Source organism: Pareas carinatus (assembly GCA_032468095.1). Classification (NCBI taxonomy): domain Eukaryota; kingdom Metazoa; phylum Chordata; class Lepidosauria; order Squamata; family Pareidae; genus Pareas; species Pareas carinatus. The sequence continues at coordinate 4,980 of JANHFO010053091.1, read as the reverse complement.
AGCTGAGGCTTAGAAGTGTTTGATCCTTGAACTGTTTCACTTCTGCGGGAATTCCCTCCCTCCCTCCCTTCTTTCCTTCCCTTGTTTCTCTTTTCCTTTCCTTCCCTTTCTTTGATTATCTTCCTTTCCTTTCCTTTCCTTCCCAATCCATGTGAATGCAGAGGTGGTAAATTGGATACAGCACTTTAAAAAGTCCGCTAATTTGAGATCTAAACTCATAGATGGACCAGTTATTTATCTACCCTAGACTTTTTCCAGTTTCAGTAGTGTAGACACAGACACACCCCACAGCAGGTAGAAAAGAAAAAGGTGTGTACTTTCAGGCCACCTTCAGGGAATTCTTTCGCTTTGGGGTTCCTTTGTGGCAAAGCACAACAAATGCCCTTCAATGAAGCTGAGAGAGACTAAGTCAGCTGTCCTAGTGGTCCTTTGGGAGAAATTTCCCATGGGACGCTTCCTACTAGGCCCGGCCTCTCCATCTTTTGCGGCAGTTTTGTACAGCTGACAAGCAGCCTCGTGGCCACGAGTTGCCCATGTATGAACAACAGCATCCAGCCGCTGTCCTGCTCCGGTCTGCAGTGAAGAAAAGCAATCTGAAGGGATGGCCGTGGGCACCTGGGCCAGAGCAGGGACCAAGCCACAGCTTCAGCGAGGAAGGAAGGACCGAAAGGAGGAAGCAGCCAGGCGCTGTGGCTGGAGGAGCCAGGCAAGAAGCCCCAAGCGTCAGGACGAGCTGAGGGGCCTCACCAGCGAGAAAACAGGCAGCTGGAGCAACAGAGAAGATGCTGCAGAACTGCCTCCTCTGGGCGTCTCTTCTGGAGCAGCCAAGCAAATGCTTACAGGTAGCCCTCAATGTACAACAGTTCATTTAGCGAACATTCAAAGTTACGACGGCACTGAAAAAAGGGACCGATGGCCGCTTTTCATGTTTGCAGCGTCTCTGGGGTCATGGGATCAAATTTTGGACGCTTGGCCACGGACTCGTATTTACGACGGCCACTGTGTCCCGAGGTTATGTGACCCTCTTTTGCGACCTCCTGACTCACTTCACAACCGTGTCCCTAACTTAACCGCTACAGTGATTCACATAACAACTGTGGAAAGAAAAGCCGTCCAAGGGGTCAAAACCCATTTTGCAACCGTCTGGCTGAATGGCAGGAACGTTGGACTCAGCGGTGGTCGCAAGCTGAGAACGATTCGCATTAGCTCAGCTTCGCAAGGCCCACCCTTCAAGGTCACGGAGGTCACAGAAAGGCACCATTAGGCTCGGAACGGCAGGAGCCCTGCCTCCGAAAGGGGGGCACAGCGAGCGGGAGAAGGTGGGGCAACTCTGCAGACGGGCACGGATGCTGTGGAAGTGCGAGAGAAGAACCGCTGCCTGAGAGGTTACAAGGAAGGAAGGAGGAAGGAAAGTCCGGAAGGGACACGGGTTCGGTCTCTGCCTTGTAACAGGCCAAAGAGGAAGAAGGAAAGAGGAAGAGAGACGCGGAACGAGGTTGTCTTCATTAGGGATGTGAGGTGCCTTCCCAACAGGTTTTTGCTTCCCCTCCGCCCACTGATGTAAATAATTGGGCCTCGAGGCTCCGTCTTAATGATCAGTAATGAGGAGTGCACCTTCCATGCATGTGGATGCAAGACTCCAAAGGCGACAGAGCGCTGGTAGAATTGCGGTCTTCCCGGAAAGGCTGCCTTGAGCGAGGGAAACACCGCCAGATCAGACAAAAGGGAGCAAGGAGAGAGAGGGAACGTCTGGCAAAAATGTGCTGATGTTAGCAGAGGGAAGGACAGGCGGCAGTGTTCCTCGGGAGGTAGCAGCCGGGTCCCAGTTTGGATGAGGAACAGCGGAACTGCGCCCTCCATTCATTCCGAACAGGGAAAATCTGACCATCCATGGTGGCCACTTGGATCGTCTCCGCACCAGGCAACTGGCCAACTCAGGGCGGATCGGCAGGAGTGGCTGGTTTCCAGCAATGCCGACTGTGGCAGCCTAATCCTCCAAAAATTGGTTTACATAACAGAGAGGTCTTTGGTTAACAGACTTGATGAGCTCGATGGGATGACTTGTTGAAGGAAGTCTAAAAACAATCCGTTACAGTTATTTATTTATTTATTTAGTATTCCGAGAATGCTAGCCAGGTAACCAGAACGTCAACACACGAGAAATCTTACCGGGATGAGCACATTTGTCATCAGACAGGAGAAGCAGAAGGCAGCCACCTTCATGCTGAAACAAGTCTTTACTTTGTGCTGATTTGGCAAAATGGAATACTTGCCTCAGTTTGGACCTCTCCCAGGTCTCCAAGATGGCCTCCAGTACTCTATGGTGCCAGGAAGCGGAAGACAAGGAGCAACGTAATGGTAGGAAGACAGAATGTGAGACCCTGGGAGTCTAGGCCAACAGGACAACTCCAATTCTTGACCACCAATATCTGTCATTGGAAATACTGTTGAAGAACCAGTGTTGGATAACGTTTATCGTGTTGAGTTATCCCATGTGGAATTGTTCCACAGTAAGTTGTCCAGAGGGAGTTGGCTGTGGCGGGATGGCCATGGCGAGATAGCTGTGGCAAGTTGTCCCACTCTGAGAACCTGGTTAGCAGTGATTTCTCCCCCGGGTTGGTGGGAATAGACTTTGGCATCGACGGGAGATTTCTATCGAAGTGCACGGACGTGCAAAAGAACATTTTGTGAGCTTGACAGAGCATGGTGAGCCTTCAGCAAGGCTATACGAATCACACATGGTGAAAGTTCTGATTCCCGGCCTCAGCAATGCCCATTTCTGGATTGTGTAATTTATTGAAGTTTAATGATTTGCCTTCTTCTGCTTTTGCTAACCACTAAACGGGAAGGAACACAGACATTTCTCCCCCACTGCCCTGAGAACCTGTCTCAGTTTCCATGTGAGTTTTTCAGTTGGTATTTTGCATGTTCTTCTAAGAATTAGCTTCACAGTTGTATCAGCTAAAAAGGGGCTCCTTTTCCATTCCAAAGTGGAGATTTGTAGATAGCTTTGTTCTGTATCCACGGCTGTATTTATTGTCTTGGCTAAATCTGCATTTTGGTTCGATTGTTATGTGCAACGTTATGTCAGCCAACTACCCACCTCCATATCCAAGAGATCCAGGGAGACCAGGGGTCCCCAACCTCTGGTCTATGGCCTGGCACTGATCCGCAGCATGCCAGCAACAATCAGTGCAAACAAGCTAAGCCCCATCCTCAGGATGCAGGCAGCACATGAAACCACGTCCCCTCCGGTCTGTGGAAAAACCTTTCTCCATGGTTCCCAAAAGGTGGTGGTGGGGTCACTATTACAGATTTTTTTTAAAAAAATGTGACATTTTGGGGGCAGTCAAAAAGAGTCAAGATGGCAGCTGCAACCAGGCACTCAAAGCCACCATTTTGATTTTTCTGATTTGCCTCCCTTCTCTGAGGTGACACTCCCCCCCTTTTTCCTGCTACTCTCCAAATATTCCCGTTTTCATTGCTGTATATAAATTGCCGGGCTGTCAATGTGCTTGACTTGATTTATGTGTCGCCTTTATAGCTTTCTTTTCTTTCGGGAACTCCCACGGAGAGATTTGGGCTGAAAACACGGAATGCAGCATGTAAGAAAATGGGGCAAGGCCCTTGCTGGGCTGGCTTTGTTCCCACCCCCCCACCCGGCACCTGTCACTCACAGCACCCCCTGCCGAATCCTTGTCAAAGGATCTTCTTGCAAGACACACACCCTTCAAGTGGAACAACTTCGGCAGCTGCGCTCTTCCAGAGGATCTCCGTGGCCCATCCTCCCCATCTCGAGGCTGACCATTTGGGAAGGCCTCTGACCCCTCCGAAGGACGTTGGCCCATCAGCCTGAAGGAGACACGGAGATGCTGGGCAGCCCGCAGCCCTTTGGAGCCCTTGTCTTCCCTTCGGGTGCGCATCATTAGCAATGGCCATCCATCGATGCGGCTCAGCTATCCAGAAGGACTGCGGGCCCCTCCCCTGTGGGGACAGGAGCAGCGGGGGGCCAGCCCTACGGAGGGGGTCCTGCTCAGGAGAACCCGTTAACTGTCAACATCGGCCGAGGCACCTTATCTGAAGAGGCGCTGGCTCCACATGCTCGACGTACATCTCATTTTCAGTGACCTTTGGGGAAGCTGCAATAAATGGCTGAAACATGCTGATTTTTCTCTCTCACCGGGGATCTGGAGACACTGCTCTAGGGAAGCTCTCGACTCTGCCTTTCCTAATACTGTGCAAAATGCTGCGCTGCCATCACCCATTCGGAAGTCTTCTGCTCTGGAAGGGATCTCTGGCTTTCTATCTCCAACACTTGGACGTGTCCTACTTTCCTCGGTGGTGTTTTCCGAACATCTTTTCTTATGGTGGAAAGTCTGAGGGAGCAAAGGGTGGAGTTTCACAGCTATCCAGGGGTCTGAAACCCCCAGGGAACCCCAGACATCCAAAGCCCAAATAACCCATGAAAAAAATGGCCCTCCTTGACTTCTTCCCTTGGACTCAATGGGATGGCGGGAAGCCAAGGAGGCTGCAGGTCACTGGCAGAGGCTGCTACCTTGAAGGACACAACTATGTAGTGATGAAATCTTCATTTTGGAGTAGCTTTGTTCTTTCTGTGAAATGGGCATCAGTTTTATCTGGTGTTTTGGCTTGTAAATCCTTTTTATTTCAGTGTTTATCAAATTAGATGCTGTTCATTATATTTTCTGTCATGCCAAAGCAAAACTGGACAACTTTTAGGCCTCTAGGGGACATACCTAAGAATGGGGAAATGATTTAAGGCAGAAGTTCCTAACCAGGGTTGCTCTCACCCCCTAGTCTCCCCTCCCTCCCCTCATTATTTTAGATTCTTTTATTTGGTTTTAAATTGGTTTCAATATTTGGTTTTCAAAATTCAGCCACACTTTAATAGTTTAATATAGTTTTTAATCTTGATGTCTGTATTTTATGTACACCGCACTGAGTCCCTTTGTGGAGAAG
>JANHFO010052905.1:0-10554 GCA_032468095.1 Pareas carinatus | reverse complement strand
GGAGGGAGGAAGGGAAAAGGAGGGAGGGAGGGAGAGAGGGAGGGAGGGAGGAAGGAAGGAAGGAAAGAAGGAAGGAAGGCATAGTTCTTTCTACAGTGAATTGGTTTTAAATGACATAATCATAATTCTAGGTCAGACTCACCTTGCCAAAGTATATACTTCCAATAATTGAATCACAGGTGGAAGTTTATAGGTGAGGGTGACCATGCAATAGAAAAACAAATATTAGCTATCGATTTCGAAGTATATATATATATATATATATATATAAAGACAAAGCTCTGTCAGAAGCGCGCTCTGTTAGCGTAGCTCCAGCTGCAGAAATGTCCAACATGCCCCTTTTAATTTTTTTCCTGATTGCGATACAGATGGTTCCCTCTCCACCTCTTCCCTTCCTTTTCCCGTCATGCAATTCTCCGGAGGTGAAGGCTGCTGCGGAAGCTGCCCTTGACAAACTCAATGCAGATCGGAGAGAAGGCTACGTTCTTGGCCTCCAGCGCATTTTTGACGCCCACGAAGTACCCCAGGTAACAGCTACTCCTTCTACTGACTTTCCCCCCTCTTCTTTCTTCCCCCCCCCTTCCACTCAGCACCAGCCATTCTGTTATTCAATCCTAGTAGCACTAATGTATCTGGGTGGCAGAGGCGGGTGGTGGAATCTACAAAATCAACTTGATAGCACCCAGAAAATACACGAAGCTATCCTGCTATCCTTGAATCTGCCGGACATCCCGAATCAAGTTAGCCTAATCCCAATAAAACAAGGGTAACGAGGATAGGGGAAGCCACCATTTCTCCTGCATACCGGGGGCCATTAGGGCAAGTGAAGCCACCCTATTTGCTAAAGGTCTGTGGAGATTCTAAGTCATCCAGGTCATGGTTGTCCCAACGGTGCTTTTTCAAAAGACAACTGGACTTCGGTTCAGAAGCGAAGAAGCTTCTTGGATGAGAAGCGAAACGTTTTCAAGGGGAAACAAAGTCCAGTCGCCTCTTGAAAAAACACCGTTGGGACAACTATATTTGCTGGCAGATCTTGAAAAACCCTGGCTTTCCTTTAACAGGGCAGAGCCATGCCTGTCGCAGACCGTCTGTTAATCCTTAGGGATCAGATTTGGTGCTAACGGATGCTCCCATATTACTAGGATTAAAATAAGTATTTTGCACCGGGTCCCAAACTGGAGTAAACCGTGATTCTGTGGACACCAGTGGTCTCTAAATGTCCTGGCGTAGAGGTAGCCCTCGATTTACAACCACAATGGAGCCCCGAATTTCTGCTGCGAAGCGAGACATTTGTTAAGGGAGCTTTGCCCCATTTTGCCACCTTTCTTGCCTCGTTCGTGAAGCGAATCGCTGTCGTCGTTACGTTTCCAACACGGTTCCTTAAGTGAATCTGGCTTTCCCCGTCGACTTTGCTCATGAGAAGGTTGCAAAAAAAAGGGAGGGGGGAAATCACTGATCCCGGGACACTGCAAGCGTCATAAATAGGAGTCACTTGCCAAGAGTCTGAATTTTAATCTCGTGGCCATGGGGATGCTGCAATGGTGAAAAACAATCCTTTTTTTTCCCCAGTGCCGTTGTAACTTTGAGAGGTCACTAAATGAACTGAGGTAGGCCGAAGACTCTCTGTGCAAAGTTCCCAAAATGATACAGCCTTTTTTCTGCCCATCTCTCCAACTGAACAGCTCCTGGGGACCAATACATCGTTTAAAGCAGAGGTCTCCAAGCTTGGTCCCTTTAAGGCTTGTGGACTTCAATTCCTCTTTGACCTCTTCCCAAAGCTTATCAAACCAGAAATCTGTTGTCCTGCTCATCCTGGCAATGATGGCCAAGAAAAATTAGGTCATTTAGGCCAGAACAAAACTTACAAACAAAGAATAAGATAGCAGGATTAGATGGCTTTGAGAACGGGACAGTTTTCTGAGCTGTACTCTCCACGATCTCAGCCACATCAGTTGTTCTAAATTCAGAGAGGGAAATTAAAACGAGGAAGAATTCAGAGTGGGGGGGGGAGTTACAAGTGAGGAAGGCCCAAGGCGTCTGCGTTATCAACCCGTCTTACACTCCCCAAAGTGAGCATCTTCCACAGATGCAGAGGGGGACTCTATCCATTACAGCATTAGGACACTAGGAGTCTCATCCGGGGGGTCTCCAGATTATCTCTCTCTTCTTCAGTAACCAACCGGCATTGCAGCATCCCACCAGAGCTCCAACTGTTTTTGGCTTGTGCACGGTGCAGTTAGTCCTCGACTTACAACCAATGGTTTAGCAACCCTTCAAGTTGACAACTGCCCTGAAAAAAAGTGACTTACGACAGATCCTCGCCCTTCAACGCAGCGTCCCCCGCAGTCACGTGATCAAAGTTCAAATGCTTGGCAATTGGCATCCATTTTCAATCATCACAGTCTCCCAGAGTGGTATGATCCGCCGCTTGCAGCCTCCCCAACTGGCTTCTAACAAGCAAAGTCAATGGAGGAAGCCAGGTCCTCTTTTTGACCGCCTGATTCACTTAACAACTGCAGGGATTCACTTATCAACCGTGGCCAAAATAGGTCATAAAACACAGCATGACTCACTTAATTACCACCTTGCTTAGCCGTGGAAATTCTGATCCCAATTCTGGTCATAAGTCGAGGACTCACTATATTGCCGAGCATATAGAAAAGACATCAGCCTTGCATCTCAAGGCCTTATCTCCCATGACTTCTTTTCCTGACATGGAGTGCAAAGGGGTTGACCTCCTAACTTTTTCTGAATGTTGATTGGAAGGTTAATTTATTTCCATGTAATGTGCCTTCAATGCGCCCGCCTTGCCATTTCAAGAGTTCTCCTTTGTTTGCCCATAGCGGTTTGGTGGTTCTGTTTTCTACCTCAGACTGGACGTGTTAGAAACTGGCTGTCATGTCGAGAGTGGGAGAAAGTGGAAAGAATGCAAGTTTAGACAGCCATACGAGACTGTAAGTAATTGATCTACTTCGATAAAAGAACTACCGACAAGGATTAGAATAAGTCACACCAGACATTTGAGTAGTTTGTCCCGTGGCTCTTACACTTGGGAAAGGTTTCCTGATAACAGATTAACAGCATTGGAAGGGCCCTTAGGGGTCTTCTAGTCCAACCCCCTGCTCAAGCAGTAGACCCTATACCAGTGATGGCAAACCTATGGCATGCGTGCCTCAGCCAGTACACAGAGCCCGCTCTGTCGGCACCTGAGCCAAGTTAACCCAACAGCGCCCCAGAGCTGAGCATGTTCAGAAAGGAGTAGTGGCTCCAGGCAATGACATCACGGGGCCACGCGCATGCTAGAAAGAGAGTAGTGGTACCAGGTGATGATGTCACGGGGCCATGCACATGCTCAGAAAGGAGTCGAGGCACCGGGCAATGACATCCCAAGCCACAACTCATTAGCCGCAACTTGTCCAGGCCCTCGGTGTCTAAAAGATTCGCCATCACTGCCCGATACCATTCGGGATCAATGGTTGTTCAATCTCTTTTTAAAAACTTCTAATGATGAAGCACCCACAGCTTCTGGAGGCAAGCCATTCCACTGATTAATTGTCCTCACTGTTATGTCCTGAGGTTTCCTGGCTGACTCATACCTCCGTGGGTAATTCTGGAGGAGGCCAGACACTCCGTCTGCGACCCAGACAAAAAGCGGGAATTTTGGGAAGTTCTTATTGGTTGGGAGTTTTGTCTCTGAGGTATATAAAGGCTGTTGCATAGCCCTGTTCTCAACCTTCACTATGTAGCTGCTATTTATTTATTTGTAAATAAACTGTTCTGCTTTTACGACCGTGTCTCCGATGTCTGACTGGACTGAGAACATAACATTGGCGACGAAGGTGGAATCTGCTGCTTGAAGGTCACTCAGCTAACTACGCTGAAAACTTCTGCTCTGTAGAACAGACCGAGGACAAGAAGCAATCCAAGCAGCAGACCAGACGAGTGAAGACAGAATGGCCATGATCGGGAAACTGAACAAATTCAACGTTGTGCACTCTGAGAAGTGGCAATCGTACATCTCCAGGGTAGAAAACTACCTGAGGGGGAACAAAATCACAGACGACCTGAAAGTGTCAACCCTACTCTGCATATGCAATGAAGCCACATTCGATGTGGCTGAAAATCTATTTGTGCTGAAGAAATTAGAAAGAGTTACCTACAACGAACTAAAAGAAAAGCTGCAAGAGCACTTCAGCACCATGCTCTCAGTCATAGCACAGAGGCATGCCTTTGAACAGAGGGAACAGCAACTGAGTGAGTCAGCCGCCAAATTTCTGCCAGCACTCCAGCAAGCAGCCCGCTTCTTTGAGTTCAAAGACCTCTGACGGATCAACTAATTTATGGTCTATGGAATCGGGTCTTGCAACAAAAACCGTTTGCCAAAAATAATATCATGTTCCAGGAAGCAGTCCTAAAAGTGATGGCCGACGAAGCTGTGGGAGGTGCCGTTAAAGCACTACAGTCCTCCAAATCGACGCCCAGCTCCAATGCTGTACTGCATGAGGATGAGGAGATGAAACCAGAAATGAGGATGTCAGTCGTTTGTACGAGAAGGACAACAAATGGAAAACATCGACTCCAGCGGAAGCTCTGAATCCAAACCTGAGCTGTCTTGGATGCGGGGGGGAAGAATGCAAGATCCATCTGCAAGATCAAAATGGCCGTGTGTAGAGCATGCAACAAGCAGGGCCATATTGCCACCATTTGCAGAAGCCTGCACAAGCACCAGTCTCCGCAAGAGACTAGGAGAGGTATAGGGGCCTTGGGGCAAAACAGCATAGAACTTTGCTCAACTAGGAGAGAGATACTTAGAACATGCGCATGGCGACCTCTTAAAAAGAAAATGTGCCTCAAAATTCACCTGCAAGGAGTTCCATGCACCATGGAACTGGACACGGAGTCAGCATTATCAATAGTCTTGCACACAACATTCCTACACATTTGCAAATGCACCAGTCAGAGGATTAAGTACAGGAATCAGACTTGGTGCTCAGGACTTCCAGAACCAGCGAGTGATCATTAAAGGGGAAACGACCCTCCAAGTAAAATGTAAGGGATTTGTGGGCCCACTAAGCCTAACTGTAGTCAAAGGCAACCAAACGAGTCTTATAGAACTCGATTTGTTTGAGGCGCTTGGGATACAAGTCACAGGGTTTAATAAAGCACAACCCAATAGCCTGTAGGAAATATGCCGTGACTTCAGTGATGTATTTAGCAAAGAATTGGGCCAGTATAAGGGCAAAACAATATCATTCCACCTTGATTCCTTGGTTCACCCCCTCAGGATTCAACCAAGGAGAGTGCCATTTGCTCTCAAAACAAAAATCAAGGAAGAACTCGATAAGCTAGTTAAGCAAGGAGTTTTAGAGCCATCTGATAGCGGTCCATGGGAGACTCTTATAGTCATGCCACTAAAGACTAATGGGGAGGTCCGCATCTGTGCAGACTACAAGGGATCAATTAATAAAGCATTAAGGCAACATGCTCATCCCGTACCAGTAGTAAGCCACATCCTGGCTTCCCTGCAAGGGAGGATGAATTTTTACAAAGTTAGACCTTGCTCAAGCCTATCAACAGCTGCCATTGGACGATGCCACAGCAGCTGCCCAAATGATAGTCACTCATCTGTTTCAAAGTCAAAAGATTGTAATTTGGCATTAATGTCACCCCTGGAATTTTCCAAGAAATAATGGAACGAATCTTACAAGGGATCCCAAGGGTGTGCCCCTTTTTTGTTGATGTCCTAATCACAGGGGACTCTGTAGACAATCTAACCGAACAACTCAGGGCTGTCCTGCAGAGGTTCTGTGATGCTGGACTCAGACTCAGACAGGACAAATGCAAAATAGACGTGGAATCAACAGAGTTCCTCGGGTTTCGAATCGATGCTGAGGGCATTCATCCAGCCAAGTCAAAACTACAGGTGATTCAGAATGCACCTCGTCCCACAGCAAAAGGGGAGTTGCAGGCTTTTCTGATGCTGTTGAACTTTTATAATGCATTCTTGCCCCACAAAGCCACTGTGGCAGAGCCCCTTCACAGACTTCTAGATGTTAAAGCAGCTTGGAAGTGGACAAAGATCCACGATAAAAGACACCCTTGTGGATGACAATCGTCTTAACCTCTGTCGTAGCATCATCCATTGGCAGCTGCTGGTATGCTTGAACTGAGTCAAACTTAGTGAAGTACTGACCTTTCTGTAATAATGCCAGTATATGCCCAACCACTGACACTGGATATGCATTTGTCGAAGTGCTTTATTTATTGTGCATTTATAATTGGCACATATTCACACCTCCCTGTTTCCCTTTAGTGGTGTGATTATTAGAGTCTTGCAGGTTGCACTATACACTGCTTTTAGAACCCCCTGCTACAGTAGCTTGTCTAGCTCTACATTAGTCTCATGTTTGAGGGCAAAAGGCACTCTCCAAGGCTTGATCCTGACTGGGACTACAGTTGGATCAAGGTGGAATGCAATTGAGGCCCCCTTGTACTGGCCTAATTCCTCACAGAAAACATCTTCATACTCTCAGCATATTGTCGTGAGTTCCACAGCCTGCATCCTATGGATGCCGGTTACCTGTATTCCCAATGCCTCAAACCAATCCAGCCTGGTAAGGCTTTCTCAGTTACTCTCAACTACCACTATGTCCAAAAGGCCCTCAAACCCCTTGGATTTCACTAGCAGGGTAGCCTCTCCTTTGACGGTCATTCTGGTAATCAGCTAAGTATAGGTAAGACGGCCTGAGTTTGATATACCGGCCTCTACACCGGCATATGCGCTTGAATGTCGATAGCGAGACTATTGACAAGATTGATCCTGTATCCAATTCCATTTCACAAGGGAAACCTGTAACTTTACTCTTACTCTGAGTTTCTCAATGCATGAGTGCTGAGCTCCCATTCTATGGACTTTGCATCATGCAAGACAGTACCCTACTCTATTCTGCTGAGGGGCACTAGTACCTCTCCTGGCCTCATTGTGAGAAATGCCCTTCTGGCAGCCTTTGCAAACGGTGGCTATGTGGCCTTGCTAGCCACACACTCTGCAGATCACTGTGCAGAAACAGCACTCAGCTCTGAGGGGATGGCCTCCGCAGCTTTGGCAACTCAGACCCTGGCCTGACTTTGGGAGTGGAATCATCACCTTTGCTGGCGGCCCTTGTAGTTGGTTGACCTCTTTGATGACGGCCAGATCCATGACATCCTCATGATGGACGATCACTGGTGTTGGGATATGCTTGGGAAACCGTAAGGCTTTAACAGCAACCTCAGCCGCTTCATCTGCCATAATCTTGGCCAACACCTCTTGGAAGGAAATATCTCTCTTGGAAAAGAGCTTTAGCTGAAGGTCTCTGTTCCTTAGTCCACAGACTAAATGGTCACGTAGCCGTTCCTCCAAGTCCTTAAACCCACACTACCTGGCCACTTGCTGGAGTTCAGCTACGAATTCAGCTGCCAACTCTCCGGGTCATTGCTCCCATTATTCAAAGGTGTGGTACCAAGCTATAATGGAGAGCGTTGGTTCAAAATGCTCCTGGAACTTTTTCTTTGGATCTTCATAGGTGACCGTCTCCAGGGTTACTGGTGCAACCAGGTTTTCTGCTATGTCAAAGGTTGCTTGTCCACAAACACATAGTAAGGTGTAGGCCTTCGAGATTCCTTCTCTGATCTTGTTGGCTCTCAAATAATTTTCAATCCTCGATATATAGGATTGCCATCGCTCGGGGTGGGCCACATTAAACTCTCCTAACTTTCCTATTTTCACCATGTTGGCCTTGTGTTCTTCTTCCTGCCCAATCTGCTGCTCGGCTGTAACCAAGTCTCTGAATGGATTCGTGAGACGGCCGTCTCCAGACAGATTCACGAGATGGCCGTTTCCAGCGTGGGTACTGGCAGTCAAAGGGGGGGAACACATTTCCTACAGGGCTCAGTGCCTGGTCTTACCCCTCTCAATGTTGAGCAGCAGATTCCATCCTCATTGCCACTGTTTGATAGTCAGTTCTTTAGGCATGGAAGACATCGGTTGTAGAACAGAATACAGGCTTATTGGAGGAAAGCACAGGCATATCTTACAGCATGCTCGAACACCTGCGAAAGCCCAGCAATTCAGCTGCACAACAAGCTTATATACAGTATGGCCACAAGGAGGCAGCAAATAGGCAATCAAGGTTTTTCCCGCGTGAGTGACCCCTGGAGACAGGCAGTCTGGGCCTATAGGCTTCGACTACTTTAGGGCAATGACTAAGCAGTTTACATTGAGCTCAATACATTACAAGCACTACAACATGACATATAAATCCAAGTACTATTGATCGTGTTATTGCTAATATTCTTCCCCTTTGGCCTTTAAAGTTTGATCTAAGGCTGGAAGTAGATCAGGTGAAATTGAGATCCGGTCTGCTGGATCAATCACCTATGCTGCACCAATCAGCACTTCCTGATAACTCCTAATACATTCTGCGGTTCAAAAAAGACAGTGGGATTGTACAGTCACAGGAAGAAATGTAGGAAGTATAGAGATGTGGAAAACAAGAAATTGTAGAAATTTTTCTCATTATGGAAGGAAAGTAAACTGGGGTCTAAGCTGTGGAAAAGGTACAGCGTTTGATTATGTATCATGGAACCATTGATAAAAGAAACGGGTGCCCCTAACAAGCTATCTTTTCTTGTTCCAGGTCTATGGCCAATGCAAAGTCATAATTCATTTCAAAAGGAATGCAGATCATTCAAAATTGTACAGTTATGACTGTGCTTTACATTCACGTACGTATTTTCCGGGTTTGTCAGCGGGTAGAAAAATGCAAGAGAAATCTATCCAAGCACAGACACCTCTCAGTTGCCGTTTTGCAGATTCCCTCACAGAAATTTAAAAAGCAAATGCAGAAGCCCCCAAATGAAGCCTTGTTTCATTCTTCAAGGTATCTTAGCTACATCTGTACAGGTAGTACTCAACTTAGATCAGTCCGTTTAATGACCATTCAAAGTTACCATAGCACTGAAAATTGACTTAGGATTGTTTTTCACCCTTATGACCGTTGCAGCACCCAAATTCAGACCCTTGGCAACTGACTCCTATTTATGATGGTTGTCGCGTCCCGGTGACCTCCTGAAAAATCTAGTCAATGAGGAAGTCAGATTCACTTAACAACTATGACAAGAAAGTTTGTAAGGTGAAGCAAAATTCACTCAGCAACTGTCTCACTTAGCAACAGAAATTTGGGACTCAACGGTAGTCATAAGTCAAGGACGACCTGTAGTTTCAGCTTGCTCTATTTCTCAGCCTTTTATTCCAATTTCATTTCTATCTATTTTTGCGACAGATTTTTGCACGTTTCACACATTTTTCTTCTCTGTGCACTTCCTACAAGCACCATTTTAAAAGAATATTATTTTTTACAAAATATATTGATCTGGTACACGGTCGTCATAGCTACATTTCGGAGCAAATTTTTGAATTGCAAACTACATCATAAAACTAAAAGAAAGAGAGAATTCAGATTTTTTTCCCTCTCCCAGCCAGGCCCAAATGACACTTTCTGTCCCATTCATAATGCATTGGTCGATATAGAAGGGAGGGAGATGCTGCTGACCTCTAAAACACAGCGAGAAATATAGTTTAAAACTTAAAAGAGGCATACAACATATAAGACATTGTTTCTCACTGCAGATTACTTTGCTTTCTTATGTCCTATTGCAACTTCCTAAAAATAACCTTGCAGGATGCAGGTTATGAGTGCGTAAGATTGCAGAAGAAATTTTAAGAAAAGAGGTATAATTGCTAGGCAATTGAATATTTCCATTGCTTAGTTAGGACAAGGCATAGTTATAGATAGTCCTCAACCTATGACCATAATGGAACATGGTATTATGGCCATTAGTTGTCAGGGTCATTAATTGGGTCTCCAGGCCGATGTTATGACACTTTTAAGGTCATTAACCGAACGCAGTGGTTGTTAAGAAAATGCCACAGTTGCTTAGCAAATCAGTTTTACCCAATAGGTGCTTGGGTGTCTTTTTTGCCAAAAATCAGAAGTAAATGTCAGAAACTTGGGGGAAAAAACTTCAAAAATTGTGGTCACGTGGCCACAGAATACAGGTAGTCATCAACTTACAACAGTTCATTTAGTGACTGCTCAGAGTTACCATGGCACTGAAAAAAGTGACCCGTGACCATTTTGCACACTTATGACCGTTGCAACGGCCTCATGATCGCCTGATCAAAATTTGGATGCTTGGCAACTGACTCACACTTATGACAGTTGTAATGTCCTGAAGTCATGGGTTCGCCTTTTGCGATCTTCTGACAAGCAAAGTCCACGGGGGAAGCTGGATTTGCTTCACCGCCATGTTCCAAATTTAGCAACGGGAGTGAATCAATTCTTAAATTGGTCCCACTTGCAGGACCACATTGTACCCAATGATACCTCCCACCGTCGTGTATGCTCCCACAGAGCGGGCCTCCTCAGGGTGCCGTCAGCCAAACAATGTCGGCTGGTGACCCCCAGGAGGAGAGCCTTCTCTGTGGCAGCTCCCACCCTCTGGAATGACCTT
>JANHFO010052881.1:0-10555 GCA_032468095.1 Pareas carinatus | reverse complement strand
TTTTGTTAATTTTTAAATTTAGGATAGTTTGCCCCCCCCTCTTTGCTTATACAAATTATTCTGTTCTTGGGATGCTAACGAAACGAAATGCTCCACCTGAACCCAAGCTGTGTATGGCTCCAAAGAATGCCGCACGTGAGAGATAGTTTCTTCCAGTTGTGACTCTGGATCTTCCACATACTTTGATTCTGATGTTGGACTGGTATAGAGTGAAAGCTGTAAATAGCAGGAAATACAGTTACTACTGAAGTTCCAATAAAAGTATGTATTAGGGAGGGTTTTTTTTTCTCCACTTGGGAAATTCTTCTACATAAACCAGAAAAAGCATTGCAACATCGCAACGCACCTTCATAAAAAAGAAAAACTTCATTAGAAGAGATGAGATCTAAATTATGAATCTACGAAATAAAATTAGATAATAGCTAAATAAGAAAACCATTTAGAGAAAAGGCAGACTCATACCTCATCAACTTTTAGTAGGCTCTTTTTGGAGGATTTACTCTCAGCAGAATCAGCATGTACCTGTACAGCAAGCAAGCTTAAGGTACCAGGTGCAGCAATCAACTGCCTTATCTAAACATAAGGAAAAGGGGGGTATTTCATATGTACAAATAGAACTGCACAGATACACAATCGCATTTCAAACATGAATTAAGCAAAGTTACTGTCATAAGTCTGCAGTTTTAGTAAATTAGAAACATAGCTGCATATAAATCCACAAAAGCACATTTCTGTCCCTTATATCTCCTGTACTTGATGCATATTATATAAAATATGTAAGCTTCTACTTAAGATACAGTTGAAACCTGTATTATTAGAAGAAGAAAAACTCTACAGGAGACAAGAATATAAAACAAAGCACTGGGCTGATCATGGGGAAAAGTCAATGACATTTTTCAAGAGGAGATGTAAACATGTTTTTGAAAAGCATTCATTCTCTTGATCAAATTACAAGGTCAGGTTTCTATGATCAACTAGTATTTGCTCTGGATGCCATGACCTAATCCTAAAAACAAGGGAGTGGTAGATGTTTCCTGTACAGCAAGAGTTCACTTTTATTCAAATGGTTCATCAGGGATAGTTTAACACTTCTGGAACTCCCTCAAAAATAGCAGACGTTTAGAACAAAGTCAAAACTTGAATGCATACAGCTAAGTTCTAATACTTCTTGCCTTTTTCATGTATTAGTCACTGTTCAAAACTCAGAAACAATCACATCACAAATAGATCCTTGCACAGAAAGCTTTCAAGGGAATGCAGTTACTCTGCAAGAATAATTGTTATTTGGGTGTTAAAAACTCAGCTAAAGCAGCAGTGATCTGCTATAACACAAACCATACAATTTGGAAAGGAGGGTATCTGCTCTTCCAAGATAAAAGGAGGTATTTAATTCTAAAAAAATTAAAATGCTTAAATAAAGATCTCTTTGCCACTATACTCTATATTAATAATGTGAGAATCCAATGGCTCATAGTACTTACTTATGCAAAAATTATGTATTATGGAAAATCCAGACATAAACCTAAAAGCTTAGTTTTTTTACTCATTGATTAGCTCAATCAAATTTTCTAGGACACAGCATCACAATACAATTTCCATTTTGTAATTTGAACAAATTTTGTTTTCAAATAAAACGGTTGGGCACCACTTAATTAGAACACTGGTTATTTAAATTGGAGTTAGAAAAAAGTATCAATAAAAATAGTCCTGGGATTACATGTGACCACATAGTCTAGAACAGAGGTCTCCAACCTTTGTCCCTTTAAGGCCTGTGGACTTCAACTTTTAGAATTCCCCAGTCAGCCATGCTGGCTGGGGAATTCTGGGAGTTGAAGCCCACAAACCTTAAAGAGACCAAGGCTGAAGACCTCTAGTCTAGAAGAACTATACTAAGAGAAAATCTATTCTATTTGTAGAATGATTTTGTATTTTTAAAAAGCTACAACAGCATTCATGATTAGTACGTGGGGAGAATGTGTGCGTGCTATAATGAACACTGAGTAAGGTCATTTGAGGCAACAGAAGGTGAATATGTTGATTTGGATTGTGCTGTGCTGTGAAGATGGAGAAGGGAAGACAAAGAGGTCTAAGGAAACTGAGAGGATACTGGAGGTTATGTTCATTATGTTCATTTAGGATGAACTTGCAGTGTGGAATAGCAACAGCCTATGGCAGGGAAGAAACAGAGGCAGCAAAAGAGAAGCAATGGTTATAAATGAAGGGACTACATGCACAGCCATTGAAGAAAGCCATGTAGTATAGAGACCAAGTGTGAAAATTGGTTCAGAGGTCTAATAGCATATAAGGTGTGTTGTGAGAATAACCTTGAGAGACAGGAGGAAGAGCCTAGACCAGGGCCGGGCAATTAATTTTCCCAAAGGGCCACATGAAAAACTGGGACTGTTGTAGAGAGCCAAACCAACGTAATCTGATTTGATGTCCTCAAACTCCATCACCTCAACTCCTCAGGCTGCTCCAGCTGAGGGGCGAGTGTTTCAAAATTTAGCCTCCTTAGTTCTTCAGAATGAAAAAGGCAGGGGAGAGAAGCACTTTCAGATGTGCAAGAATCTGTTACAATAAAGGTAGTATTAGTATTCTTCATTTTGGTTTCCTGGTCTGGACTACTTGATGGACATGACAAGAACATGGAAAACCTCCAGGCTGCCTGGAAGCTGGTGGAAGACTGAACACTGGTGGCTTCCATCAGGATCATATTGCAAATCTTACACATACCTTTGAATGCCCAAGACCTTTTCCAGTCATCACACATTTGTTCAGGACTGTAAACTGGCACCCTTTTTATATTATGTCTATAATTATTATAGTATGACTATAATTAACATTTTCTTTAGCTATTTATTCTGAATGGAAAGACACTACTCCTACGAGGATTCCTCTTGCAAGAATGTAATATAATATATAGGTATTCGTGCACTATTGATATCTAATATTTTAAAAACTGGTAATGAAATCTATGGCATTCAGGAATATGGATAGTCACTTATCTTTTTTATCTACTAATGGTTTTTTCACTACATTTTCTTAAATGTGGTGTCACTGAACTTTCCAGTAAGCATGAAAAGAATTCTGTTGCCAGTGTTGATATCATCAACAGTGAAATACATGCACTATACTTACTTTTTTTCTACCTCCCACTGCCCAGCATGCACTTTAATTTGGTCACCATAAGTACCAATTAGATTAAAACTGGATTCAGAGAAACGAAGCTAAGATGTTTCTAAATACATATTTAGAACCTATATATTCTAATATAAATATGCAGTATATAAGCATGATGGCTTGACGACTGCAGTGTGCTCTATATGGGACTGCCCTTGAAGACTATCCAGAGGCTTCAACTGGTGCAGTATGCTGTGTGTGCCTTTGTATGTCCATGTAATTCCTCTGCTCTGCATGCTGCACTGTTGCCCTACATACCATAGGGCCTGCCCAGTCAATTTGATCTGGCAGGTTTGGTGGGTTCTGGATACCTTCAATTAAATGTCATTATCAGGACCCTGAAAACTTACCTTCTCTGTCACAGTGCCTGCTCTACAGAATGATGTTCCTCCCAAAATCTAAACGCCCCTCCCTGATGCTTTGAAGGAGCCTGAAGACTTGGCTCTTTAGCCAAATACTTGAAAGGAATGACTAAAACATCCATTTAATTTAGGTAGTGTTCTTTTGTTTAGACTTGGCTTGCTATACTGCCATATCTGCCCCTTTAGGTTTTTTATTTATTGTCATGTTTTCTATCATGGGTCAACTTCCCAAAATTTCTGAGAGCTAAGCAGCATATAAATTTAATAAATAATAATTTCTATACATCCTAATTTTCAAAATAGTACAAATGACCAATCTATTTTACAGGGTTGCTGGTGTGTGGAAAATAGAAGGGAGCATTATGTACCTTCATTGCTTTGAGTTATTTACAAAGTAATAAAAGTGGGATACATACCCATTTACTGAATAAATAAATCATATATAACTTCAATCTATCTAACAATTCAGCAGTAAAATAAATTAGCCAGAGGAGTGAAGTCTCCTTCAGAGTGCAAGCAGAAACTAGACTGCCATCTGTTGGATATACTTTGACTACATTGAGTAATGGAACTGAACTCTGTGGCCCCTATTTTATTACTCTATTTTAATAGGGCTAAAAAAAGCTGTTAACTGACAGCAAAGGTAGTTAATATGTTATAACTAAGGTATGTCCAAATTGCGTTGTAAATGAACATTCAGCCTGGAGTTTGAAACCAGATTTCCCATTCAATAGTGAAGAAGACATGAATGCTCTTTTACAATATGAATTTGAATGTTCATATGGATTATGAACTGGATTATGTTATTTCCACACAATTACCCATTGGTGTAATCCCTCCATACTAGGTTAATGTTTAGCTTTGTTAATTGTTGTGTTTCAGTCTTCTTTTTTTTACAACTGCTCTACAAAAAACATGTTTTCAAAATAAGAAGTTTGCCATTCCTTTTTGCTACTTCTTTGTCCAAATCTATGTCCTCTAGATGTGCAATCATATCCTGACTAGGAACCACTGAAGTTGTGATTCAGGACTTCTGGAGGCATTCAGGTTGACAAAAGCATGCATTCGTTCAAACGTCTATTTATCTCAATCTTGCGATCAACTTTAAAATGAACACAGTACCTGAACTACCTTTTTTTAAAAGCGGAGGCGTTTTAGCTTTTCCTCCATTTCATTTTTGCATCATGTAACACGAGGAAGAATATTTTGTTGGCTTTTTCACTAATTCTAATCAGGATAATACTCAACTATACATTCGGAAGTGTTAACTTTATTTCGTTCGATCCTCGCTTTATTGAGTCGTTGATCTGTTCATATATTTGTTTTTAAATGTGTTGTTTGTGTATTTATTGTTTTTATATGGCTGTACACCGCCCTGGGTCCCTTCGGGGAGAAGGGCGGTATAAAAATACGAAAAATAAATAAATAAATAAATAAATAAAGAGCTGAGTTCCCCAAAACACTGTGGTTTGATCTACCGGGCACAGAAATCCGTGCAGCGCGCTTTAACCGGTCTTAACCTCAGTATAAGGGAAACATGTCTTCGATTCCAGGTCAGGGAACCAAATTGTCAGATATGGGATTTGACCCACATAATCTTGAAAGAACTGACACGAACAATTTTCATAAAAACTGCCAATTTTATTCATGTATATATGGGCTCCTCGCCAGCTAAACAAAAAAAAGTTAGGAGGCAAGGACGCATCCTCCATCCCTTTGCTCGCATTTTTATCACAGTTGCACAAATAAGCCAGCCTCCTTGGGCCAACCCTTCTACTGATGTCACAGTCAGACCACTTTCCTCTATACGGCCCACTTTGACAAGTACCAGGGGTCCGGATGTTTTCCACAAGTTATTCTATCATGCGACATTCTTGGCATTCCCAACCATATTCTCATTTCTCGGAAAGACATGGCTTGCACAAAAACATCTGGTAACAATTTCAGCCCCCAGAGTTTGGATGTTCTCAGACATTCCTCATGACAAACATAACAATTTATAATTACTGTCGCCTAGTTACATTGGCCAACATTCATGGGATATACTCTACGCCAATCTCAGTGTCATACAGAAGTCAAACATGGAGTTTCTGATGTCAAGGCTAGTAATGTAATCATTCTAGTTAAATGCATTTCTTATTTTAAACCGCCCAGATTTTTTCTTCTCGGCTCGTCTGCAAGTTCACACTATGCTTTAGCAGCACAGCACAGCTGGAAGACCACCCGAGGGGTTTTTTTTCTCATGCCCAGGATGGTCGTCACCTTTCCTGGGCATACCGAAAGCCCCCTCACCTCGCCGACTCTATGGGGCAGTTTTTGGGCTCGTTGCTGGCTACGAACCGTCCCGGGCTTCTAGCTGTCAAAGCGGCTTTGGTCGGAGCTCTCTGATCTTGCCGCTTTTAGCGCTGCACCATCTGCCGGAAGCCCCAGTCAGACATAGCATTGATTAGTTGAGAACAATACAAATTATGCAAGTTTTTAGCTGGTTCAGGTTATACAGAGGACAAACATGGAGTAACTCATGATCACAGACTAGCAATAAAATCATTCAGGAATAGACTAGTTAACTTCGTATCTCACACATATAACAAATGATTTTATTTGTTTATGCTTATATATTCAAACCAACAATGAATGTATCTTGCCTATATTCTGTTGTGCATGTACGTAGTTTGAGCACTATCACTTAAGACAAATTCCTTTGTGTCCTGCCACACATGGCACAAATAAATTCTGATTCAGATTTTTATTTTGATTCCCGAAAGGGGGGGGGGCTCCCTTATTCCCTACCCCTTTCCCTGAGTTTGGTTGAGGGGGGCAGTAAAATCGTCTCCGACACTGACAGCTGCTTCTTTTAAGTCTGTCGCTCTCTCTCTCACCATTTTCGCTTTTCTCTCTCCTCCCCTCCCATTTTCATGAGGTTTACGGCACCCTTCAAAAGCTGATTATGATTGGAACTTTAGGAGAGGAGGAGGAAAGGAAGTATGAGAGGAAAAACCTCCCAGAACATTGCTGCTGCTAATTGATTGATTGGTCTGAACAGTTCAAATGAACCAATCAATGCACAGATCTCTGGCTCTGAGTTTCCCCGCACTTTCCAATGGCCAGCTAACTAGTATATAAGTAGCTGCAGGACTGTTGCCCCCCCTTCTCTCCTTCTCTCCACTCTTCCCCTTCCTACACAGACCATGCCAGGATTACACTGGAGCCATTTACAGAGAAGCTGAATCTACTGCCTTGCTTCTGAGGAGACTTACAGAGAACCACAGAGCCTTCCACATCTGGGAAGATTGAACCAAATGGACTTTACTAAAAGGAGAGTCTTTTTAGGCGGTAGGTGCCGTCTCTGTAAATTTTGTTTTTCCATGTGTTCTCAATTAAACTAAGTATACTCTAAAGACTGTTTTGTCAGCTGCTGTGCTTTAGTGCATTTGTGTGCGTATTTGGCCACGACCCATTGAGCCTAAACCTCATCTTTCACATTTGGTAGCAGAGGATGGTTTAATGGATCTGATTCGTAACACAATGCATTAATATGCCCACCATCAAGCCAACACGACAGGATAGAGTCGAGACCCGGGCTTCTAAAAGTAAGCAGCTCCAAGGCAGACTGATGAAGGCACAAGCCAGAATGACCTCAGCTGAAGGACTCCAAGCAACGGCCATGCAGGAGAATGAAGAGGCTGTAAGTTTTGAAACAGATGCCCCAGCTCTTGAGATGCACGCTGCAGAAGGTGAATATCCCCAGTTTGTAGGAGCAGAAGGAGGAAAGACGACCCCCACGGCACTGAATGTAATTTCCATGGGAGAAGATGAGCTGAGATAAATTATACTACAGACCTTTGGCCTCCCCACAATGTGCCAGAATCCGGTTGCAGATCTCAGCATCTTGATGCAAATAGCAATGTCGTCAGTTGCAACTCAAGTCAGTTTTGGAGATACCACGCTGGTAAGGGACTTTCAAACTTCTCCCCCAAACCCCATTGCTGGCTATAAATCCATGGCAGGAAGCAAAGAACTGCCTGTTTTAAATTTCCTGCAAAGTGCTATGGCGCCACCTACTTCCCAAACCTCTTTAAGTTGGCCAGCCGAAGATTCTACTCCTCAAACTACGGCAGCAACTTTATTTCCAGCTGTGTCGGAAGGGGCTGCTTATACAGCCTAGGCGAGATTCTACCCAAGAAACTAATATAGTCATGACAACTACAACCCCAAACGTGAGGAATTTACCCCCTGAATCTGAAGTTGCAAGAGCAATTGAGACATTAACTGCGTTTTTTGGAACTAATTGTCAGTTACCTTTTGCTCAATGTGAGAGCATTAATACACACACACCCATATCTACAACCTGCCCTTCATCTCTTGTAACTGGGGTGGGCATTTCCACTGTACCCAATGCTTTTGGAGCTATCTCAACTGAAGTTGAGATTCCAGAGGCCCACTCAAGGTTTCCTGGGGGGGGGCAACAAAGGAGGTCTTCGCATCCCACATCGCAGACACAGATAAATCCTGAGCTCATGCAGCCTGAAGATCTGATCCCCTCCATTGAAGGAGGGCTACCATCAGGTGACCAATCGGGAGATTTTAAACCAACCACTGTGATTCCTATGCCCTATTGTCATTTTAAAAATCTGCTGCACCATGGAAGACAATTTTCTTTCAACCCTACGCCTACAACTGCAAATGTTTTGCCACCTGGTTTTAAAACCTTACACATTAATGGGAAGAACTTAGAGGAATGGTCTAAAAGTGTACAGGTGATTTTAATGAGGGAAGACGTGTTATAGTTGTTGCTTAACCCTCCCCCCAAGCCCTGGACTGTGGAAACTGATTTATTGCATCACAAAGTGTTCTGTGCTCAGCTATCAACTATTGAGCCTGCTTTGTACCCCAGCATACCACATGGTTTAACCATCTGTGAAGTTTGGCAAAAATTGTTTAAATTGTTTTGTTGCAAAAATTCAAATGCAACAAGCAGAATTTCCAGGGAATTTTATTCTGCTAAATTGAAACCAGGCATTGATATGAACGAACACCTTTGTGAACTTAATAAAATGCGGGAGGAGTTAATTTTAAGGGGGCAGCATGTGGATGAACAGAGTTTGATTAGTATCATAATTAACTCTCTAGACCCTAGCTGGGATAATTTTGTTTCCCAATTGGATAATATTAATACTGAAAAGATGTCCCTGGAAGTTCTGTCTGGTAAGCTAATAGCAGAAGACAACTTGAGGAAAGATAAGGCAACCTTCCACAGAAAGGAGAGGCAAATAAGAAGGTCAAAAAGCCCTGATAAGGTTTATACTCTTAGGGAATGTTTTAATTGTGAGTCTAGGTGTCATTAGAAAAGGAATTGCTCGCATAATGCTAGAGCACGTCAAAGGGCGCCATCTGGTGGTCGGTATAGAAAAAGATCGCCCACTCCACATGGGAAGCCACAAGATAATCCTTCCAATCAGAGAAGGGGTAGATTTTTGAAGAAAGACAAATTTGGTTTTGCTGACAATTTTGTCACTGATTGAGACATCTGAATCAGATCTCTCTAGAAAGCAACAGGCAAAACTGTGGCTATTAGATAGTGGGGCAAGCAAACATATTGTAAATGATTGAAGGTTGTCTACTGAATTAAGGGGATATAAATCTATGGTCAAGGTTGCAAATGGTAAAAAGGTAAGAGTTACTGGCATTGGTAAGGTTTTTATTCCTGGGTTTGGGGAAATTAATGATGTTTTGTATACACCTGACATGGATCACAATTTGCTCAGCACTGTAAAGATAAGTGAGAACTCTAAGACAGAGATATTGTTTACAGAGGGAACTGCTATGGTTACCAATAACAAGCATGTGGTTGGGGAAGCATTGAAAATCAGCGGTTTACCCTATTACTTCCCCTTTCCAAAGGCTGAGGGATCTAATGTTATTAACCAGATTACCATTTTTGATAGTGATGATGATGAATTCCAATCTGATTCAGGTGATTTTAAAGGTAACTGTAAAAATGTTTTAAACAGTAATAAGTCTGTAAGTTTTAACTTGAAACATGGAAGGAGTGAGCCTGAGAATGCCAATGCAGTCTCCATTGGCAATCCGTTACACGGTAAATGTGCTCATCTTATGCATCATAGATTGGGTCATGTAAGCTTCCCAGTAGTACAAAAGGTATCTGAATGTTCAGTTGGAATCAGGGTTAAATATTGTAACATTTTTCTGGACTGCTCTATTTGCAGAATTGTGAAGTCCAAAATGAGCCCTGAACCCAAGAAATTCCAGAGATATTCTGAACACATATTCCAGTTGGTACATGTGGATCTGGTGGGTCCCCTAAAATCCTCTTGGAGGAAATCGTTACTTTCTGACAATTGTAGATGACCATAGTAGGTTTCGATTTGTTTATCCTATTATATTCAAGGATCAGACCTTGTCTAAATTTAAGGAATTCTGCCGCCTAGTGGAGAACCCGCATAAGGTCAATATTCAAAAGATTCAGACTGACAGAGGAACTGAGTTTAATTCAACACAGTTCTCTGACTGGCTGAAAAGGAAAGGAATAGTACATTTGCGTACGGCTTCTTACTCAGCTCCTCACTTTTATTGGAGCCAGATATATCATATAAACCAAGTTTATGCTGCTATGCAGATGCTGATTGGGCAGGGGACATCAAGTCTAGAAAGAATACTTCAGGTTATGTTATGTTCCTGAATGGGAGTCCCATCCATTGATACTTTGGTAAACAGAAGTTAATTACAACTTCCACTGCTGAGGCAGAGTATGTGTGTTTGTCTAAAGCATCAAATGATTTGATATGGTTTGATGATCTCCTAATTAACTTGTGGGAAGAACCAGTATATCCTATTGATATTTATGAAGACAACGCTGCTGCTATTAATATCTCACAGGCTGATGCAGTGGGACAGAGGTCACGTCACATTGACATCAAGTATAAACATGAGTAGTAAGAAGTGTATACCTTTCCCCCCATTGTGACGTCACAGTCCTCCAACCCCGCCCCTTT
>JANHFO010052801.1:0-10559 GCA_032468095.1 Pareas carinatus | reverse complement strand
ATTCGTCTTATCTCAGACCTCCGTGCCTTCCGCCGAGCTATAAAAACCCACTTATTTACCCCCGCTCTGCCGAAATCTCTGCAGCGGGCGAATCACCCCGCTGCTTGGACTGGAGCGTTCCCGGCACCCCGCGGGGAGGGGAATCGCTCCGCAGGACGCCAGGAATGCCCCGCGTCTTATGATCCGGAGCGTCCTATAGGCCGAAAAATACGGTACGCTAGTAACACAACTGCTATGCAAACCTGGCTCTCCCATTGACTTTGCTTGTCAGGTTGCAAAAGGGGATCACATGATCCTGGGACATGGCAACTGTCGTAAATATGAGTCAGTTGGCTAAGCATCTGAATTTTCCTCATGTGACCATGCGGATGCTGTAATGGTCATAAGTATGAAAAGTCACCCTGAAGAAACTGACGCAAGTCAAGGATTACCTGTATATAGTGACTTTGTACTGCAAGCTCAAAGCAACATCTATATCACCATTCCCCTCATTAGGACTTTGTGAATAGGCTGAGGCAGGGGTCCCCAATCCCCGTTCCGTAGACTGACATTGGTCTGTGGCATTCCAGCCACCAGGCCATGCAAACAAGCGAAGCCTCACATTCACAAGATGCAGGCAGCACGCAAAACCACGGCCCCTCTGGTTCACAGAAAAACCTTTCCCCATGGAATCTGGTACTCAAAAGGTTGGGGGACCCTGAGCTGAGGGATATGGATTGGTCCAAAGCTACTCAATGAGTTATCTCAACTGAAAGTGGGCTTGAACTTGAATCCCTCCAGTCCTAGTATGGGATCTTAACCACTACAACATACGGTTCTGATAGGTGTTCTAGATTTGCACACCAGATTTATTTCAAAAACTCATGATTTTTTTAAGAAGAACTGCTAAAGTCTTTCCCTAACCTGGTGCTCTACAGATTTGTTGCATTCTAATGGCCATTTCATCTTGCCAATACAGCAACTGGTTGGAAATGATGGGAGCTATATAAAGATGAAGCCTGTACCATTGTAGCTAAGACTGACAGTGATGGCAACAGTACAAGAGGGGAAAGAAGCATTTTGTACTGTACTTGCTAATTTTGTCCTTAATACAGGATCACTCAAGGGGTAGAGGAAGAAAAACCAATATAAATCTAAAGGTTCAGAATGTTTTATTCTTTCCATTCACTTGTGTTCAATTCTTGAAGACTGCCTGGACGTAACAAAGTTTAAAACAGATAAAGAGGGCAGTTATTTTAAGAGATTAATTTTTATTTTGGTGAAACTGCTTTTGAATAAATTAGAATTAAAACAGACAAACCAGACATGCATGGGAATAATTTCTGTTTACTACTAAGTAGCACATACAATTGATGGATTGTATACAAAGCAAAAGTTAATGATAATATGAGCCAGACTGTGATGTTTAAATGTTTAAGGAATTGGGAATAAATTAGCTGAATCACTTGATACTAAATTGACTAAATCATTGGATACTAGATGGACAGATTTTGGAAAATTCAGCTTTTTGTAGATGGAGGCTAAATGAAACTGTTACAGAAAGGAGCAATAATGGAGAACTGTAAAAAGAAAAATGTTCTTTTAAACAATTTAGACAAAGATACTTATTTAGGAATGGCTGGAAAGTAAGCAAAGCATTTATCAGAGGTTATTTTATACAATGCAATAGCGTGCTCAAAAGGAATAGGCAAGAGGAGACACAAGATATTTCGGATAAGATAAATAAAAAATAATAATTTAAGAAATTTTCAAAGACTAACTATTTCTCAACAAATTAAACTTTTACAATGACAGTTACCTATGTTAACAATAACAGAAAATGAAAAAAAATGAGCTATGTAAATGCAAAAAAAACCTCCATTTGAGTTTGCAAACAAGCTAAGGAAATGGTTAGCATATAAATTATGGGGGGGAAATGAAACTACTAGAGTGAGATACTGTATTAATCTATAGTTATAAACATTAAAAATGACTCACTCACTCACTGATTGTCTGTATGACTCATCACGATTTTTCTAACACCATTACAACTACAAAGCTTAAACTGCCTGCATACCTTTATATTGCCATCTAGATGCTCACTAAGAAAGAATTTTTTAAAATTTTACTATTTAGCCGACTTAATGTTTTTTTCCACTAACACAACTGCACATGCAGTAAATTGGACCTCCGCCGTCCGTTTACCACTTGCCAAATGCACATGTGCAAAAACTCTCAAACTCTCTCTTGGAGCGAGGAGGAGTTTTCCGTAAAACCCTAACCCTAAACGAGACCCCTAAGCGAGACCCAGGCGCACAGCATAAACTCTCTACCAACCACCAAGCCACACAGGAGAATGTAGGAGATCCAGGAAGCCACAGAGGAGACAACGAACGCAATGCTACAAAGGTTTGTCACACGCCAAAACATTGCCACAACTTAAATCCGAACACGCCAAAACCTTTACTACAACAATTTAACTCATCATGCCTAAAACATTGCCACAACCCAAACCCAAACACACAAAAACTTCAAGCACACTCTGGCCAAAGTCAAAATGCAAGAAAGATTTGTCACACGCCAAAACATTGCCACAACTCAAACCCAAACATGGCAAAAAATGTACTACAAACACAAACACACATAAACTCAGCCCCAAATCAAACTCAAACACCCACAAAGAAACATTTTACAAAGCATCTAAAACAAACAAACAAACAAACAACAATACTTTCCTTTCAAAAGATACCCTCAAACTTTTAAGAGCTACCCTCCACTATAAAAACACAATACAAATTCAGACCTATAATGGCTAAAAATGGCTGCTCCTTCACTAATTTCACACATTAGTAAAAATGGTGCCGCAACGCGCTCCCCTAAACATGACAGAAAAAGAAATCCACTATAAACCCTAAATAATGGTTACGCAAAAAATGCTGCCCTAAAAACCCTATACAAATTCAGGTCAATTTTTTCATAACTCCTAAACATGGCTGCTCCTTACAAAACTCAAAAAATCCCCATTAATAAAAATGGTGCCCAAATGTGCTAGCTAAACATGGCGCCGCAAAATACCTTACATTAAAAACCCTGCATAAACTCACTACATACTTTACATTTTTGTTTTAAATATCCCCCCCTCTAAATATTCAACAAAACCCAAAAAATGGCGCTAAAAGCGCTGCCTTAAAAATGCAACCTCTTCACTTCTCAAATACCTTAACGATTCCATTCAAACTTCAAGCAGAAACTCCTATTAAATGAACGTGCTCTCCTAAACCGGCCGGCTTCCCTATTAACGGCCTCCGCTACACTCAGCACTGCCCACGTGCATCTCTACACTCATTGAAGATGCCTGCGCTGACCTATAAATTCAAGAAAATTGCCTCTAACACACTACCGCTGCAAGCAAAACAGGCAGCAATGACCTATAACCAAACTCCCTACCCTTCAACAACAAAAAATCAGTGATACACAAAACTCTGTCACCCTACTATACAAACCAGAAAAAAAACCATACATCCAACAATATTGTACTTCTACATACAAACACATACAAAGATTTCAGAAAAATTCTTCTTACATTATCAACGCCACTGAAAATTTATTTAAGCCTATCGATGCCATTCAAAACATTTTTCAGCCCCCCCAAAGTTGTAAAATAAGAAGCACATACATTCCTTTAAAAACATTTCTAATTACATTATCAATGCTAATCACTTTTTTTAACACTATCAATGCCAGTTACACTTTTTCACACACAAATAACAAACATACATACAACCACATACATACCTTTCAAAACAGTGGCATTATCAATGCCACTGAAATATTTTTAAGGCCAACAAAACCACTTCTACATACAACCACATTCATATTTCCAAATCATTCTAATCTACGCATTTATTTAACCCTATCAATGCCATTCTAAACTTTTTTCAACCCCCCAAAAAACTTATAAATATAAGCACATATATTCCTTTCAAAACATTTCTAATGACGTTATCGATACTAATGATACTTTTTTCTAGCATCAATAACTACACACATCTACATTTTAAAATATATAATCTACATCTCCTAATTACATTTTTATCTCTAACAGATAAACAACGCACAACAGCAAGATCATCTGACCTCGACAAAATATATACACAACTCTGTCTTAATAAATTATTCTATGAGTATCTTTAATAACTTTGTAACATGTCTAATTTTACAAACCCCGTAGCAGAGCGCGGGTACAAAAGGGTAGTAGATTAATAGATGACCATGCAAAAATCAACACCTGTATTATCCTAACTAATTTAACCAATTAGTTAAGATGAAAGGTGTTTGTCTGATTAAATATTTTTTCACATAAACATATTTTAAAATTTAAATAAATATAGAAATACATATATACATATATTAAACAGGAAAAAGAACATCTGAAGTATTAATCTAGACAGTTGAGAATATTTAGCCAAAAATAGATGATCTCTATTATGCTCCAATTGATCTATTAGATTAGGAACAAGCTTGTATTCAGGGGATGATAACATATAGTGAAACAGAAACAAATGGCAGAGGCTGGCTATACAAGTAATCAACCAGTTACAGTGCCTTAATTTTTTAAAAATATTAAATATGCATCTACTAAATTTCAAAATAAAAAACAAAATATTTAGGCACCATATATGGTTGAGATTCTTATATATGGTGGCTCTTTAACCATCCGGAATGCATTCTACGTCAACTGATTTTGCATCTATGTATCACAGCTCCTAGTTTCTCAAAACATATGTATCAACAGATTTTCTTTTACACTAATTTACTTTATACAGGTTTTTTTTTAATTTTTCATTGCAGTCTACTATGGGAAAACTTCAGCCCATCCAATTTCCCTGTCTGGCAAAGGAAGGCCTCATGGGACACCTTCTGGAAGTCTTGACCTGTTTCTATCTCACCACATGGTAGCACTCCCTGAGGTCTTCTCACCGAAGCACAAAGGGAATGAGTTCACTGGAGGGCTGAGGAGATGAGCTTCTGAAAATGCTCTAGAACATTTATGCCAAACACAAGGCCTGTGGGCCAGATGTGGCCCACAGGGCTGCCCTGGAGACGGCGAGGAACCGGTCCTTGCCACCTCGACTCTGACCCCGGATGGCATTACAGCTGGACCATTGGAAGCAGTTTAGAAGGCCTAAGATTTTTGTTGGTTACATTCTGGTTTCATCAGATGGCAACATCTGACTGCCTTGTCTGAATCTGGAAATTAATAGGGTGGGCCTGCTTTATACTTGGATAAGAGACCTCTAGCAAAGGCTGACTTGTAAGCTAGACTAGGGAGTAGGAAAGCATATTGGAAGAAAGCAATGGCAATCTACTTCCATACTATTATTAATTGAACTATATGGAGGTTTCCAAGAAACCACCAGAAGTTGGGATTGAATTAAATAATACTTTATTGCTGTTCTTCTGGGTGAGAAAATAACTGAAGTTGTTCAACATCACATATTTTATTCTCTTATTCATCCACCCTGCAATGAGGTCCCATCTGCAGCACAGCCCAACACTTGTAAATATTAGAGGAAAGAGACAAAGGTGTCAATACTTATGGGGGATGTGGCACAGAGAGAAGGAATACTCATGGATATGGACATGTGCTTCAGAGGACTTTCTGCCCAACTATTCCATCATCCTAGCAATGCCACTACACGTTCTTGTCTTTCCCAACAGACTAGCAACTTGCTACCGCAGCCAAGATTTTAAGGAATGATTGAGTTTCAATAGACCTGGAAGAAACCCTCAAAGGCAATGCAACTCCTAGACAAGAAAAAACTCCCCAGATTTGCTGCAGGCAGCAAGTGAGTGATGTTCTATCAGTGCTGTACATCCCTCTGGGGCAGTGCGGTTCAGTCAATCATTCTATGCTTGGAAAAAGAATATAAATGTATTTTGAAAAGAATTTTTTAATTTTTTTTTAAAGTTCAGAAATAGAATGTAAAACTTGCACCAACCACGTATGACCATAAAGCAGATTAGATGTTACAAATCACAGCTAAAGCCTTGCAACAATAAGTGCTGAATGCTGGGCATCAGTTTGGTTTTATAGGGGAAAGATTTGTAAAAACGTCAGATCCTTTGCCACAAATAAATTCTCACTGAGGTGGCCCCTAGGAGACAGCCTTCAACGGATGCTCTTGAATATTCAGTGTTCTACATTGAGTTCCAGTCAATTTCCTGCCACATATTGCCCGCATTTTACTCTGAATCCTATTAAAAGTAGGCAACTTGTCACAGAGAAGAGTGAGTTAGGCTACTCTCCAAAGCACCTGATGGCAGGATAAGAAGTAACAGATGGAAACTAATCAAAAGAGTTTAGAACTAAGGAGGAACCAGTGGAACAGCTTGCCTTCAGAAGTTGTAGGTGCTCCAACACTGACGGTTCTTAAGAGATTCGACAGCCATTTGTCTGAAATGGTATTGGGTCTCCCGCTTGAGCAGGGGGTTGGACTAGAAGACCTCCAGGGTCCCTTCCAACTGTTATTCTGTTAAATTACTTCTGATGAGTAGGAGATACCAGGATCTCATCTGCAGAAGAGCAAGCTCCTGGGCTCCCAGGTTGTTCCTCCCGCCAGAAAGAGACCCTCCCCCAAGGTAGCCCGTCCCATCACAACACCTACTGACCACCAAGTCCTTATCAACAGAACACAAACCCTGACATCCCCTAGTAGGTGTTACCTAGCCTGGCGACTAAACGTTGGGAAACCAACCCAGAAGCTCGGGAAACGAACCTTCACCCCCAGAGGGGACAAAGTCTATTTTGCTCCACTCACCCAGGCGGGGAGCTGCTGCAGGGCGATGCCTTGGCTGATGGCTTGCTTCTCGTCCGCGACCAGCCCGAAGGCTGCCAGGAGCCGGGACTGCTTCTCCCGCCGGTTCCTCCTCCACCACATCCAGAAGAACAAGCCGATCAGAACCCAGATCGTGCTGAGCCCCAGGTAGCCCGCCAGGTAGACCGGCGCCAGGCACAGAAGCGCCCGGCCGGCGAAGGAACTCAGCTCGCCGAGCAGCGGCGGGAGCGGCGTCGCTTCCCCCCGCGAAAGCGGCTCTTCGCTCGGGTCCATCGCCGCGGAGTCCGCCTGTCCCGGCGCCGAAGCCGCCGCTTGCATGGCAGGTGCGGCCCCAGCCAAACAACCGAGGACCGGCGACCCGGCGGGCACAGGTGCTCAGCACCTTAACGCAGCTCCCTCACTCAGCCCGGGGCACCCTAAGCGCTCGCCGGGGAGCAACCGCGGCGTTGCTACTGTCGCTGCTGCGGCTGCCGCCGCCCATGGACTCGCCTCCGCCTCCCCCAGCGCCGCCCGGAAAGCTGAAGGGGAGTCCCGCTCAGGTGCGCCGCTGCTTTTCGACCCCGCCCCCTTTTCTCCTTTTCCCTCCTCCCAGGCCAGGCAGGTGGGACCGAGGTCTTGTTCGTTGCTGCCCCCTAGAGGACCCTCGCGCAAGCGGAAAGGGAGAAACCTGGATAGGGTTTTGTTTTGTTTGTCAAGGCGTTTTCCCCGCTGTGCTGTGCTTCCTTGATGACGATACAAAGCCTGTGCTTAAGATATCCTCGGATGACCAGGCCTGGATGGCTTTCTATATTATAAGGGCGAATGTTGCTTACAAAGAAGCCTTGGAGCTGTTACAGCAATTTACTGGAGTCCTTGGTGCTCTCTGGGATGGGTTGTTTGTTTACAGACCTTTCCTTACCCAACTAAGTATAGACAGCAAGAAGTTTTACAAGTTGTCTTTAAAAAAGGGTGTTGTCTAGCGACAGGCCTGCTAAAGCCCCTAGTCTGGGGCTGAAAGGCAAAACAGAGCTTTACTCCTTTCTGTACTCAGAAAAAAACCAGATGCCCAAATTTGTTAAATTTATTTGCTGCCTTTCTGGCATGGGGCTTCTCTAGGAAGCTTACATCACCAGTGTACTGAAGATGTTACCTAGCTGGGTAAGAAAATGCCAACAAGCAAGCAAGTTCAGAGACCACCAAGAACTCCACTTTAATCCTGAGGTACAAATACTCTC
This sequence comes from Pareas carinatus, assembly GCA_032468095.1. NCBI lineage: Eukaryota > Metazoa > Chordata > Lepidosauria > Squamata > Pareidae > Pareas > Pareas carinatus. Next base: position 2,527 of record JANHFO010052801.1, on the reverse strand, counting down.
TTCTATTGGAACAGTAGTTTAGTTTTTTAACCCCACTTGAATATCCCTAAGCCTCTAAATTGCATTTCCACCTAGCCTTGTCCTGAGCCAGCAAATGTATCTTGGAGACAGAATGTTTTCTGGAAGAATGGGGGGGCCCTTTGGATGGTTGTGACAGCATAGCTTCAGTCTGTGGTTATTCCAATAGCCCTTTCCCTGCTATTGAATTTTTAAGCCTTCCAGATCTTTCTGGGTAGGTTCTCCTCTTTCTCGATCAGTCTCAAACCAGCAGCCACAACATTCTAAGAGCATTTTATTACTGACTTTATGCATGCATTCTAAAGTCCTGCAGCAGCATGCAGCAGCATGTTACATATTTACACAAAACCAAAACATGATTGGTTTGCATGCAACTTATCTGAAACTATCAGGTACAGAATTTAAATATGCAGTGAAGCTCTCTTAATGACCTTGGGTCACGTGCCCTTTATTGCAAAGTGAAAGTAAAGGTAGTTACTGGTTAAATACAGCAAAGGTAAAATCTTCTTCAAGCTGAATTTAATTCTTGTTGATCTCATGAACCTGTCTACAAAATTGGCAGGATTGTTGTAGTGACAGGCCATTTCTATCTTCTGGAATGTTTTATGGCCCTCAGTGTGTCCTAAATCTTAGGAAATTCTTAGGAACTTATTGATAAGACTCCTATTCCAAGTACTAATGGGGTCCAACCCCATTTACTTTTCTGAAAGAATCTAATATTTCTAAATTATAACCTTAACAAAAATTAATTTAACTTAAATTTCTTCATCCTAATTTTTTTGATTTCATAATTTCATAATCAGAGAAATTATTGCTTGATATTAATCAGAGAAATCATAGAAAACTTCCAAAAACAATAAATGCACCTTCTTCTCATTCAAAGAGATGAGGAAGAGCAAGCCAGAGAAGAGGAAGCAAGGAGGTGTATAAGGAAACGACAAAGAACGTTGATAGTAAAGTGCAAATTGGGGAATAAGAAATGATAAAGGATGCTAAACTGTAGAAGGAGAAATAAAGCATCAACTAAGAAAGATGGAAGACTGAAGGCGATAAAACTAAAAGGCAAAAAATTGAGAATCATAAAGAATGAGATAATATCACACAATGACAATAGAACAGATTGGTTGAACTAGAACTTCAAGAAGTTGAGGAGATGCTACAAAGGTGTAAATCGCCAAAAAACTTTGAGTGAATGGAACAGCAGGATGGGAAAATGTCAGAAAACCATGAACAGCTACACGATATGGACTAGCTGCAAACATTAGATATATGCGACATGGTCTGACCATGAAGACACAAGGCATAAAAGTGAATGGACATTTTAACTTTACACAAGAAGGGATTGGATAGAGCAGAAGAGGGGCATTTTGAAGCAGAAAACACTAGATAAATGATTATGATCACAGAAGGACAGAGATATAGAAAGATAGTTGGATACAAAGATTAGTCACTAGGTAATTAAGATAAAAATAGTGATGGGGAAATTGTAAATCTTATGTAGATATAAAATGTGATAGACTTAGGTATTTAGATAAAAATATTATAGCATTAAGCTGAAACAAGTTAAGAAAGTAGAATAAAGAGTTAAATCGGTTTAAAGATATGTCCAGAATATATAAATATGTGTTTTCTGTTCCTAGTATAAATAGTACAAGGTAGCAAATCTTCTGAGTTGCATATACGTATATTCCGATTGGAATCTGTAGTTTAGTGAAGGTGTGGGTCATTGAGAGAATGACAGGCGTGAGGGAAAGTGTCCAAACAGCTCTTTATTGTATGACAGAACAGTTCCTAACTCGCACGCTGGCTGGCCAGCTGTCATTGCCGTTTATAGCTTCTTGAAAGGCACTGGCAGCCAATCAGCTTTCGTAGCTTTCCCGCCCAGACAACTGGGGTCAGAGTCGCTAGGTGCCGACCAGAGGGAAGACTTCCATCCTGACTCCACAACAGAATCAAATACCATATACTGTAAAAATCTTGTAGAACAGTTAACGTGGTAAAATTGAAAATAAGGACAACTAATGCTGTGGTCCCTATAAGTATATCCCAAATGAGAAGGGGAAGAAGGGGAAGAGGAAAGAAAAGAAGGAACGAAGAGGAAAGGAGGGAGGGAAGGGAGGTAGGAGGAGGAGAAAGAAAGAAATATAAGAAAAGGAAGAGAAGCAAAAGGTAGAAGAAGAAAATGAAGAGGGAGAGAAGGATACAAGCATACAAGGAACTATCAATGGTACCAAATGAGAACTGTGGCTTCATATGGGATGTAAAACTTACTCCACGAATAACATACACTCAAATAATAGATGATTTATATTGCTAGCTCACGGCCTGTGGATATAGGTCATAAAAGTGTAAATTGCTACATACAAATGATTAAAGTAACTAGTGGAAAATATAGATATGACAGTTATATAAATGTAGATAAATCCATGCTGAACTGTAAGTGTTTACTGCTAATAGAATTTGTTAGATCAAGTTTCTCTACGTTACTTTTCTGTAATTTACGGTTGAT
>JANHFO010052775.1:0-10561 GCA_032468095.1 Pareas carinatus | reverse complement strand
GCCAAGATCAGTAAGTTCAGGGAGGGAAAGAGGAGGGGGAACCGCGGCTTTCGCACATGCTCTGTACCGGGCGGGTGTTGCAAAAAGACGGAGAGAGAGAGAGAGAGAAAATGCACCGGGAATGAGCAGCGAGCGCCGCTAGACCCGCCTTGACTCCGCCCGGCTGCGATGGTTGCCGCTCTCAAGCTCGCCGCTGGAGCTTGCCGGGCGCCCACCGCAGCGGTTCTGCGACGGAGGCAGTCGGGTTGAGAGACCGGGCAGCGGGAGGACCATGGCAGAGGCTCGGCCCGAAGGAAGTCCGTCGCTACAGGGAGAAGCCGGAGCTGCGGCCGCGGCCACAGCGGCTCTGCCAGGGTCGCCTCTGCGGAGCAAGTCCCGTTCTTTGCCGGAGTCGATTTGGCAACAAACTGAATTAATGAAAAATGTTACTTACCTTCTTCGTGGAATCAAGGAGGATCAAAAGTAATTTCTTTCTCCGCATCTTCACTTCTGCGCTGCGAGGTTGATCCTTCTCTGCCTACGCAATCCGGGCTTCGGGACACTTTATTCAAGGAGCCGAAAAGAAGCGGTCGGATCCAGCCAGTCAGAAGAAAACGCAGATCGGCGAAAAGCAAAGCCACAACTCAACCAAACAAGGCGATGTGGACCCCGGATAGTTCTGTTTTTGGTTCCCTCTGACATTCTGTTCTCCACCTTCGGAGGAAGACTCCTTAAAGGTAAGACGATGGGCTTTAAAACTTTTTAAAGAGTTAGGGGGAAGCTCTTTTCATTAGTGTTATTATTTCATAATGATTACTTGCTGTTATTAATAAGCGTTTCCTGACGGATCTCCTATTGACGATGACTTTTAAGTATTTCCATCTGTTGGCAAAGAAAACTTGTCTACAATGTTCCAGTCCAGTCTGGTTTAATTAGCTCCTGGCGCCCTCTGGTGACTCACTAGGCCGGCCACAGGTGAAGGAAGGGGGGAAAGGCAGAGAGGGGTGTGTGTGTGTGTCTGTGTGGTGCAAAGGGAATAAATTACTTGTATGCATATCTGGGTGGGAAACTGAAGTGTGTTGGTGTGATATTTCAAAAACAAACTCATCAAGGCTCAGTGATCCGTCAGATTGGCGTTACTGCATCAGCTGGCAGGGAAAGAAAGAGATCTAACTAACCAGGGGCATTCTGGATAGTCCTGATCCTTAATCAATTAAAAAAATGGAATTTATTAATTCATGGGTAAAAGTTTCCAGCCTACCCCCAATGCTCAAGTACCTTGAAGGAAATGGGTGAAGAAGGAAGCATTAGAAATGAAAACTTAGAGAGCTCACATTTTTTCTGATACTAATTTGAGCAAAATAAAGTGCCACAATGTCTTGATTTTTAAAAAAGAGCATGCACATGTTAATATTGGCTTGTTTTTAATGATGCATTTTGTTTTTTCTTTTTAATGCAGAAAAAGTTCATCATACCCAACACAAAAAGACTACAGAAGCAGCTGTCAGTGGAAGCAAAAGCAGTCCTGTGTTTTATGCACCCTTTTAAAAATGTGTTGCGTGGTGAGGACATCCAGGTAGTAAAAAACTTCACAACACAATTCAGTTGCACAGATGGATGAGAACATGGCAGTCATGAAACCAAGCATTAAAACCAACATCCTCTTCCAGGAAGTTCTAATCAAGCAAAGCTTTCATTGCTTAAGTTTTGGAGCTGCTATAATTCGGGGTGACCAAAATGTTTTGCTAAACCTCTCTACCCACAAAAAGTAACATATGGATATTTTCATCCCATGTGAGAATGAAAACGAAGGAACACAATTCATTCCCTGTATGGTCCCTTCTATACAAAACTACATTTGCTTCCCAATGTTTTGATATATGTCATGCTTTATCTTTTCAATGGTATGAATAACAATATTTTGAAGAATTTCATCATTAAGAAATAATGAGCTGGATCTGATTCTTTCCACCCCCTTTTGATTTGCTAAACATACAGCATCCTTTTCAAATCAAATGTGTTAAGTATACATGGACAATAGAGAGAGATGACATTCTCTTTAGTCTTTTCTGTATAGCCATACAGAAGTCTGTCAGTGTACTTGTGATTCAACATTTTCCAGAGCTGTGCCTAATGACCTTGTCCTCCAAGAACTGTGTGTACCAGTAAACGTTTTCTTTTCCTTATGTACAGTAAAACACGTCCAAGCAGATTTTCTCACTGGTAGGTTGATTTGTGCTTGAAATTTGAACATTTCCACCCCCTCACCCACACACCAAAGGAGGTGTATACCCATAGTGAGGAATCTGCCTAATGGATCATGGCTCTAATGTTTACAGGACATTCCATATTTCTAGCATTGGTCATGTTGGCAGTCTTCACTTTTGAAGAATCTGTAAACAATTACTCTGACTGGGTGAATTTTACAGATGATGTGGATCAGTATGAGAAGCAGAGCAGATCGGGAGCAAACCAGAAGATGAAAAAAACAGCCCTGTATCCAAATTTATATTTCGGTGCTGAAGAGATTCCAGTTCTGAGGCAGAAGTCTCACACCAGTCATCTCCACCTCTTTAGAGCAATTCGGAGTGCGGTATCTACAATGCTGTCCAATCCCTCCTACTATCTACCTCCGCTCAAGCATGCTGATTTTGCTGCCAAGTGGAATGAGATATATGGAAACAATTTGCCTCCCCTTGCATTTTATTGTCTGCTTAGCCCTGAAGATAAAGCTGCCTTTGATTTTGTTGTCGAATACATGGACAGAATGGCAGGATATAAAGACTGGTTGGTGGAGAATGCCCCAGGTGATGAAGTTCCTCTTGGGCATTCTTTAACCGGTTTTGCCACTGCTTTTGATTTTTTATATGTCTCATTGGATGATTTTAGAAGGCAAAAATATTCTGATAAGATATGGGCTGTGACGGAGGAAATGTATGAGTACTCTAAAGTCCGCTCTTGGGGCAAGCAACTTCTTCACAACCATCAAGCCACAAATATGCTGGCACTGCTCATTGGGGCCCTGGTCACTGGAGGAGGCATTGAGTCCCAAGCAAATGCCTGGAAGCATGCTGTAGTAGATGTGATGGAAAAAACCATGTTCCTGCTAAATCATATTGTTGATGGTTCCTTGGATGAAGGCGTGGCTTATGGCAGCTACACTGCTAAATCCATCAGCCAGTATATTTTTCTGGCCCAGCGTCACTTTGGAATTAACAATCTTGAAAACCACTGGCTCAAGATGCACTTTTGGTTTTATTATGCCACCCTTTTGCCAGGCTTCCAGAGAACTGTGGGCATAGCTGATTCCAACTATAATTGGTTTTATGGTCCAGAAAGCCAATTGGTTTTCTTAGATAGGTTTGTCTTGAGGAATGGAGTAGGCAATTGGCTTGCACAGCAAATTAGAAAGCACCGGCCCAAAGATGGCCCAATGGTACCTTCCACTGCCCAACGGTGGAGCACCCTTCATACAGAATACATATGGTTTGATCCCAGGTTAACCCCCCAGCCTCCACCTGACTATGGCAAGGCTAAAATGCATGTGTTTCCAAATTGGGGGGTGGTTACATATGGAGCGGGGTTGCCAAACACTCAGACAAATACCTTTGTTTCCTTTAAGTCTGGAAAGCTTGGTGGTCGTGCTGTCTATGATATAGTCCACTTTCAGCCCTATTCCTGGATTGATGGCTGGCGTAGCTTCAACCCCGGCCATGAACATCCAGATCAAAACTCTTTTACTTTTGCCCCAAATGGGCAGGTGTTTGTTTCAGAGGCCCTTTATGGACCTAAGCTTAGCCATTTGAACAATGTTTTAGTATTTGCTCCATCCCCCACCAGTCAGTGCAATCAGCCTTGGGAAGGTCAGCTTGGGGAATGTATGCAGTGGCTTAAGTGGACAGGAGATGAAGTTGGAGATGCATCTGGTGAGATTATCACCTCCTCTCAGCATGAGGACATGATGTTTGTGAGTGGCGAGGCAGCTTCTGCATATTCATCAGCCATGAAGCTGAAAAGTGTGTACCGCTCATTGCTTCTGCTAAATCCTCAGACTTTACTTGTGGTGGACCATGTGGAAAAAGAGGAGGACTCTCCTATTGATGCCATCAGTGCCTTCTTTCATAATCTTGACATTGACTTTAAGTATGTTCCATACAAATTTATGAACCAATACAACGGAGCCATGATGGATGTCTGGGATGCTCACTATAAAATGTTTTGGTTTGACCATCATGGAAGTAGCCCTGTTGCTAGGATACAAGAGGCCGAGCAAACTGCTGAGTTCAAAAAGAGATGGACTCAGTTTGTAAATGTCACTTTCTCTACTAAGAGTAATATTGCAAGAATCGCCTACGTGTTCTACGGGCCTTATGTCAATGTTTCTAGCTGTAGGTTTATTGACGATGCCCAGTCGGGGTATCGGATTTCTCTAAACATCAACAACACAGAAATAATCTACTCTGTTGTAACAGAGTATCTCAATCTGTGGACAAGGTTCCGTTATTTAGGATTTGGTGGCTATGCCACGGTAACCACTCAAGGAAAGGTTACACAGTTCGGTCTGGGCACTAAAACCATAGGGAAGCACGGACTTATTCATAAATCTGTTTTCCCCTTTGGCTTTAAGGTGAATGTGATAGCAGGATTTATTTTGGGGATTAGCTTGGCCATATTGGCCTTTCAGTGGCGTTTTTACATTTCCTTTGGCAAGCTTTTACGCTGGGTCTTAATCCTGGTGATCACCTTGTGGTTTATTGAACTTGTAGATGTCTGGAACTCCTGCACTCAGCTGATCTGTGCCAAGTGGACCAGCAGCATGACAAACATGGAGCTGAGTGAAAGGGAGGACCAAGGACCTCCCGGGAGTTTGCCTCATGTTATTATCACTTCCCTTCCTAGTTCAGGGGCAGAAATTCTGAAGCAGCTCTTTTACAACAGTAGTGACTTTGTCTATATCAAGATACCAACGGGTTACCTTGATATCCCTGAAACAGAGTTTGAGGTTGACTCATTTGTCGATGCCTGTGAATGGAAAGCTTTGGATGTTCAGAGTGGCCATTTTCGAATCCTCCAGGGCTGGTTAAACTCCTTAGTAAAAGACACAAAGCTTCATTTACAAAATATCCATTTGCATGAAACCAGCAGAAGCAAACTGGTGCAGCATCCTTCCACTAGCAGAGACAGAAAGAGACGGTCTAGGAAGAGAGAATCTATTGTCGAGCAAAGAAATCGCCTGCGAGGAAATTCAGACAAAGAAGCTGAATACATTCGGGAGCTGAGGCAACACTTTGTCTCTTATCCAAATGCCTGCCCTGTCCTTAGTCTGAGTAGTGGAAGCTGGACATTAAAGCTACCTTTTCTTCAGGAAGTCATTGGTCCTTCCCTAAGAGCACTTTTTGTGGTTCGAGACCCGCGTGCCTGGATCTATTCCATGTTGTATAAAAACCAGCCTAGCCTTTACACTCTGAGGAAGGTACCACAGCACCTGACTAAGTTATTTAAAGGAGACGGTCGTGAAGAATTATGTGGTTTCAATTCAGGCTATGCCTTTGAATATGAGGCTCTGAGAGAGAAGCTCACAGCTTCAGATTCAAATGCTGTCTCCGTGATGTCCCATTTGTGGCTGGCCAACACAGCAGCCGCCCTGAGAGTAAATAAGGGTTTGCTGCCAGCAAACTACCGGCTGATCAAATTTGAAGATATTGTCAACTCTCCCCAGAAGACAGCTGAAGCCATCTATGACTTCCTTGGCATGCCTCTGGCTCCAGCCAGCTTCAACCAAATACTATTCGCTACATCCACCGGTCTTTTCTATCTTCCTTATGAAGGAGAAGTCTCTCCGGCGCACATCCACGCTTGGAAGCACAATATGCCTCCAGAGGAAATTAAGCAGATTGAGGATATCTGTTCAACTTTAATGGACCATTTAGGGTATCCAAAGTTTACTGATTTAAAAGCTGCAGGCCAGCAATAGTTTGCACTAAAGATTTCTGGGCTCTTCAATTTGTAGATAAGAATCTGGTTTATTCTTGTAAAGAAAAATGTATGTAAAGTCTGTGACACTTGCAGAAAGAGATTATTTTAAAAATACTTGCTCTAGTATGTCTTCACCCAACCTTGCCTCCTTAAATGAAATGTCCTTCCCTTTTGCTGCCTTTGAAAATAAAGCTGTGTGAATATCTTTACTTTCTGTTCCAGATGGGTACTAGATAGCTCAGGGGAGTGGTAATAGGATACAAGAGCTTTCAATTCATTTCAATAGGAATCCTAGCTAAGCAAGAGTTGCCAAATGTTGCTACCATCTGCTAGTGGTTTGGTGGGGAGGAGACAGAACTCAGCCTTAGTTTTTTTTATCACCAGACTTCACATTTGGCAAACGCTGTCTCCCTTAGGCTAGATTTACCAGCCTGCTACACTTCCCAACTTCAACACTCCAATGATGCTGAGAAGCTGTAAACTCAACCTAACTAGCCAGTTAAGGCTGTGTTCTATGGTTACCAGCCATGTAAGTGGAACAATTAGATGCTGCAGATATGCTCACGCATCCATAGATACAGTATCTTGGGCAAAGTGTCTGTGGTCCTGTTAGCAGCCTTAGAAAACATGCAAAAAATAAATAAAAAATAAACCCAACCCCAAGCTGACATTGAAATAAAAGGGTGTTTCTTAAATGCATGTCTCTGTCTCAGTGGTATGGAATTTCAGAAGGTTTCCAGGGTTTATTCCAGAGTGATGATTCCTGCGGTAATCAGTCTGTGATTAAAAAATGATGATGTGGCATAATGATAAATCCTGTTATGGTTTGAGGTATTAAGAGCTTACTTCTTGGTTACAAAGACTGCCAATGTCTTTAAGCTGAGGTTTGCTATTGGTTTACCAGGAATGCACATGGTCAGACATTCCTCTTCTAGCAATTTAACATTTTAGAAAGCTGGAAGTATAGGAAAACAATCTGAAAAACAAGATTTTTGAACAAGCAGCCAAGTTCTATATTACACTAATTGATACAGTTTGGGCCAAAAAAAAATCTTCAGTACATGCATACCACAAAATTCTCCCAATTTTTTCCTCTCTCAGTTAACTATCGGTGACACTACAATCTGTTCCTTCTCTCACAGAATTTCAGTGGGGTTTCTCAGGAGAAGAATTCTGCTGGTTCAAGTTGTCAGAATTTGAATTCAGTTCTGCTTCCAGGAGATCAATAGGATAGCATCAAGGAACTTTCTCGTGGCAGCTATATAAAAGCAGCAATCTGGATAAATAGGGTAGTGAGGTCTCTCACAGCATATAGTCAATGTAAAAAAAGTGAAAACATTTGCCAGATTTTTTTCATTGTCTTCAACCAAAATGACATTGCAGTTAGAAAAATTTAGTTATTGGCCTATTAATCTAGTTATAGGCCTATTTATAATTATCAAATGATGCAAAAAAAACCAACACCCCACACAAGCTGACATCAAAAGAAAATGATATTTTTAAGATTCCTATCTTTAGTGGTAGTAACATTTCAGGTTGATAAAATAATAGAATTTAAAAGTTTTGTCACATGAGGCTCTCTCGTAGATCTTTAAGCCATTGTTTTTGCTCACATTTTGTAGGGTTAAACATAGGGTTTGAGAGTAAGAATGATCCTGTTAATTGCATCCCATATATTACAGACAGGCATGCTATTTTCCACTCTTCAGAAAGGAGAAATTGCTTCTTTGACTCCTGTTAACTGCTCCAGTGTGTATGCATTAACTGAATGTTTTTATGATACATGATAAAGAGCTGTGGTGGCGGAGTGGTTAGAATGCAGCATTGCAGGCTAACTCACTTCAGGAGTTCGCTCCTGACCAGCTCAAGGTTGTCTCAGCCTCCCATCTTTCAGAGATTGGTAAAATGAAGAGCCAAATTGTTGGGGGCAATATGGTGATTCTGTAAACTGCACAGGGGGCTGTAAAGCATTGTGAAGTGGTATGTAAGTCTAAGTACTATTGCTATATTCAGCCATTTTTTTTAAAAAAACCCTAAATTTATCGTAAGTATCCAAGTTTGATGGACTGTGGGTTGGCATATCAAACCAAAAATAGTGAAAAAAATGAACATAAAAACAGTCTGAACTAAATTGCAACAGCAGTAATAAACCACAACACACAGATACACCCTGTCACATAATACAATAACACCATACTGGAACTAAAGTCAGGTTTGAAAGGCTTTCCAGAACTCCAGGACAGTGGCTATATATTTGGGGTGGGGAGGGTGTTCCTGAGGGCAGGGTCTCTGGTGTAAAAGGTATGCTTTTTTTATCCTGCAATATGACAATTTGCAACAAAAGATTTGAAGTGTATACTGGTATATAGCAGGTAGTAGAGACAAGCAGTTCCTATTAAACGTTATTCAAGGCCTGTGCAACAGATATTTTACTGTAGTTTTAGTGAAATTCTATATCTAGGTCAAGAAACAAGCATATGATTCTAATTCTTCATGCCACATTTTTTTAACAGTATGGTTGACTCTTGCATTTTTTAAAATTCCAGAAGCTAATTTGAGAAGGCAAAGAAGAAATCAGAGCATCATCTAGGATCAATTAACCATTTCCATGGTTATGGATAAAAATGGTTAATTAGTAATTATGCTTAGGATTGTAGCATTAAAACTGACTTTTAATTTCTAAAGTAGTTTCCCCCCATTGTTTTAAATCTTAACTTTTTCCCCCTCTTCTGATTCAAAGCCTAGTTCATTGTGGATGATGGATAATCTCACCAGTTCTTCAAATTTTGTATATATATACTGAGCCTGGTCTCTGTTTTTTTTTAAAAATTCCACTAAAAGATTTATTTAATTTAAAAGGCTTGTTTTCTATTCATTCAACAAGTCATCTTTTTTCTGTGCTTTAAAACAAAGCGTTGTTTTTCTAATTTTTTCCTCTTTTCTCTAGGGAAAAATGCAATTTGTAAGTGTCAGGAGATATGCAAATCACATGCTCAATATTATTCTCAAACACATCCATTTCTCTTTCCACGCCATCCCTCCAGTTCTTTTCTTCGCTTCCACTGTCTGGAATCTTATGACACTTCATTTCATTTAATACAATATTGAAACCGGCTTTTGGTTTTGTCTAGCAATCAGGAACATTGCTTGGGGCTCTAATTTTGACTATCATCAGAGAGACAAACCACAGCGATGAGCCACTTTTACCATATTCAGGTAGTCCTCCACTTGCAACAGTTTATTTAGTGACTGTTCAAAGTTACAGCACTTAAAATAAGTGAACTATGACCATTTTTCACTTATAAATGTTGCAGCACTCCCCCATGGTCACATCATCAAAATTCAGATGCTCGGGAATTGACTCCCGGGATCATGCGATCACTTTTTGTGAAAGCAAAGTCAAGGGGAGGACCAGATTCACTTAACAACCCGTGTTACTAATTTAATGGCTGTGATTGATTTAACCACTGTGGCAGAGAGATCATAAAATGGAGCAAAATTCACTTAACAAATGTCTGAGCAACATAAATTTTGGGTGCAATTGTGGTCGTAAGTCGAGAACTATCTATAATGAAAATAGCATCGCTGGCTGAGATCTACTGGGTGATGTTAAATGCTGTGGCATTTTATTTCCCGTCCCCTTGTTCAGTCTCATCTTCCAATATGCTATATAACATTCTGTGATCTTTCATTCTAAGCTGGATGAAAGCAGGCCTTTCTGTTTTTTATCATTATGTTAAAACTGTGCCTCTAGCCTGATGAAACTATTGATGTAGCTTCAGTGCCCATATCTTGTCTGTTGCTTGTCTTGTATGGGACTGGAGGGGGCTGGAAGCTTTTTGTCTCCCTGGGGGTTTTCTTTCAGCCGTAAAGAATGACAGATACTACAAAGAAATGAGTTAGTGCATTAATGTGCACAGATGTCTCAGAGAAAATGTTGCCTCCTCCTCCTGCCAAAATTGTCTTCTCCAGTTCTTATTCTCCTATTACCAAATACAAGTAAAACAGATCTACTTCTTTCCTCCAGGCAAATCTCAGCTTTCCTAGTTGCTCTGTTGACATCCAGCACCTTACTGACGTTTGACAGAGATGCCTTTAGAACGGGCTTTAATTCCACCACATTCCTTCTAAGTTCTGATGATTAAAAATTCTGAATCGGATTGAAAATATAAAACTTGGGCTATTTTCTCCCCCTTTCATGTCTGCTGATAGTAAGAAATTGGGAGCTTCAGAGAGTTGAATGCCTATTACTGAGCAGAACATGCTTATAAAATGTTCCAGAGTTCATAATTTGCAAAATAACTGGATGCTTTTTTCCACCAAACTAATCCCGCTAGTTCCCCAGAGTGAGTAAGCAGTTTGAAACTTGGATAGGACTTCTACAGCATTTGGAAGGAAGTTTTTGTTCAGTTTCAAAGCATCTTGACGTGCAGCTTCACAGCATTAACTTTAAAGAATTGGATGTCCTAATCAATCAATCAATCAAATTTTTATTTCTACCCGCCCTTCCCCCCCCCCCAAGGACTCAGGGCGGCTTACAGGCAAAATTAAAATACAAAAAGTTAAAAGGGATTAAATCTAGCCTGAATCTTAAAAAAAAATTACT
>JANHFO010052681.1:0-10563 GCA_032468095.1 Pareas carinatus | reverse complement strand
CGCCTATGCAAAGAAGCTGAAGAAACAGTGGACCATCTGGTAAGCTGCTGCAAGAAGATCGCACAGACTGACTACAAACAGCGGCATGACAAAGTAGCAACAATGGTGATTGTTGATTGGAAGATCTGCAAGAAATATCATTTGCCTGCAAACAAGAATTGGTGGGTCCATAAAATAGAGAAAGTTATAGAATATGAAGAAGTTAAACTGCTCTGAAATTTTAGAATCCAAACAGACAAGCACCTACCATATAACACCCCGGACTTAAAAATTGTTGATAAGAAAGACAAAAAAGTCTGGATAGTGGATGTGGCAGTGCCTGCAGACAGCAGAATAGAAGAGAAAGAACCAGAGAAGATCACAAAATACAAAGACCTACAAAAAGAACTAGAACACCTGTGGCAAAGGCAAGTAAGGGTACTCCCAATAGTAATAGGTGCCTTGGGTGCAATTCCAAAACAACTGGAGCACCACTTGAACACCATCAGTCAATTGCAAAATGCAGCTTTACTGAGAACTTCCATCCTGTGACAGTATCTGTAATACCATCAAACATTCACATCTGCCTATCCCAGGTCCTTGGTCCTTGTCTACTCAATAGATAGACAAAAATGCCAAACTCAAGCTGAACATCTGGCAGACTGTGCGATGAACAATCATCATCTTTATCATCATCATCATCACCATCACCATCACCATCATCATCATCATGCCAATAAGAGAGGAGAGTAAGAAGGATAATAAGGATAAATTGGTATAAAATAAGGTATAAAAATTGGAAAAATAATTAAAATAAATAAAATAAATAATAATGCTACAGCCATACTAATTATGTAAATACACATAGACATAAGACAGCACTGCGAGAATTAGATGTCAAGCAGAGTGATGGCCTGAGGGAAAAAAAACTTTCATTGTGTCTAGCTGTTCTGAAATGCCCTATAGCACCGTCTCAAGGAGACAACTTGAGGCAGTTTATGTCCAGGATATGAGGGATATTTTTTCTGCAGTCTTAACTATCAATTAGTGTCTGTATCTGTCCTGTTTGGTTGTTGTACCAAACCAGTTAGTTATAGAAGTACATATGACAAATCCAATAATTCCTCTGTATCAATAGCTCCTGTGGCAGTCTGAACTACCTGAGTTGATGCAGGAAGAACATAGTTTGTTGTATCTTTTTAATTATGGTTCTAATGTTAAATGTCCATTTCAAGTCCTGGAAGATTATAGAAACCAAAAATTTGAAGGACTCTATTACTGATACTGTGCTGTCGAATATGTATGAGGTGGTAAAATTGATGGGCTACTTCTAAAATCCACTCTCATCTCTACAGTTTTAAGCGTATTCAGCTCCAGATTATTACGGCTGCCCCACAGGGCCAGTTGTTCAAATGTCCCATTTACATGCAGACTGATCACCCAGATCAAATTAGGCCAATAACCACTGTATTCTCTTCAAACTTCATAACTTTAACAGCGGGTTCCCCTGGGGTGCAGTCATTTGTATACAGAGAAAATACTATGACATATTAAATACTATGACACATCAAGGCAATTCTTATCAGTATATCAGAATCCTAGTAATGAAGGGCAATGCTTTTGTCTCAAGTATTAGAAAAAATGAAAATGGAAGAAACATTAGGAAAGCAAGCAAGAAAAAAGAATGACCGTGTTCCTTTATAATTCTGCCTTATGGTTTTTCTAAAGATAACATTATTAAAAACTGTTAAAAATGAACACATCCCATGCATTCTATTCTTAAGTTTCAATAATTAAAAATACTTTAAAAAGAGCAATATTTAGATGAAAAGAATTGCCATATAATGCCTATAAAAATGAACTACTGAAAGAACATTACTGATGTCCTTTGTAATGTTTGCAGAGTTCTGTGCAGAAGGCATTGAAAAAACTCCCTCCTTCTCCTTTCTCCATGTTCCAGTTGGTGCACTGTGTTCCAGTTGGTGCACTGGGTAATGAACAGAATGATCTATCTGAATCTCTTTCTCTGTAGGGGCCTCAAAGCTCTTCCTTCACTGTTAACATCCACATGAAAATGAAGGAAGGGGTAAGTTGTATATCACCTTTTCTCAAAACAGACAGCTTTGCTCACAGTACTTCAGCTCAGAATAGAATAATACAAGATGCTCTACCTGAAGCTATCTTTGGCCAAGAAAATGCAATTCAGTCAGTATGCAGAGGTTAAGAAAACTATGGGTATACCTCAATATGACTATGTAATACTATCATATTGCAAACTGCATTGACTTCCTATTGCAAACTACGCTCTACCTATAAGCTTCCAAGTGAAATTCAATTTATCTCTTGTAAAGCCATCATGCACAGGAACAGGATATTTAACATTACCTATTTCCAATTACCTATGTTTGTCCCATGGCATCTGGCAGAATGGGCATACTTCGAATCCTGTCTACAAAATATCTAGTGGGACCCAGGAGATAATGCCTTCTCTGTCGCAATGAGATTTAGATGCCGCCCACGCTAATCTGTTGGTCTAATGGTAAGGCCCTGAAAATCTGATTCTTCCCTGGGCATTGGGTTATACTACAGAATGAAATGCCTCATTGAAATGTTGTCAGCCTTGATTGTTCTGTTTTTCTATTTTGGGAGTTTGTTGTATCTTATGTGGAGCTTTGTTTACATGCTTCAAGCCAATTAAAGGATGCCTAGGGTCCCTTCTGTAAATTGGGCAGCTATATCAATCAATCATATAAATACTGGTAGTCATGAATTACAATCGCAATTGAGCCCAAAATTTCTATTGCTAAGCAAGATAGTTATTAAGTGAATTTTGCCCCATTTTATGACCTTTCTTGCTAGTTAAGTGAATCATCAGTTATTTAGTAACACAGTTGTTAAGTGAATCTGGCTTCCTCATTAACATTGGTTGTCAGAAGTTTGCAAAAGGTGATCACATGACCACGAAACACTGCAACCAGCATAAATACGAGTCAGTCATTAAGCATCTGAATTTTGATCATGTGACCATGGGAATGCTGCAATTGCTGTAAGGGTGAAAAATGGTCATGAGTAATTTTTCAGTACCATTGTAATTTTGAATGGTCACTAAATGAACTGTTGCAAGTCAAGGACTACCTGTAATAGCCCAGTATTTAATAATACAAAGCAGCATGCCAAAGAATTTGACTCACTAATGAATGAGATTCAGAAAATAATAATTAGGAAGGACTTTTTTCATGAGGTTTTGGATGTAAATAATTTTAGCATGCAATCTAGAATAAAATAACGAAGTTATACAACTGATTTAATATATATGTAAGCACATTGTTGGACATTCTAATATGAATTATTAGCATGTATCTTAGAAAAGATAATACCAAGGAAATATCTACTAAATGGGTACATATATGCTATATTTCTATATTTTAACCTACTGGGATATTATGTGATTTATATGTCACTTCCTTTTGAATAGTAATATTCAATTATATAAGGGCTTCCAGCAAAAAGATTTGGAATGAAGTGTATATACCTAAGGGCTAAACTAAATTACTGCTAAGTTTTTTTCCCTTTTACCATTGCTACTGCCAAGTAATACCTTCGCAGATCAAACTGACTTCACACTACTTTAAAGAACCCTGAAGAATTTGAATTAAGTTAGATCTTCTGTCCTAAAGGTAGATTAACTCACAAGGAATGTATCTATTCCTGACTTTTTTCAGATATAATCTTCCTCATGCAATAAACATTAAAGCAAATATCTACCCTGTTTCCCCGAAAGTAAGACATTCATTTCCCGGCGTGAGAAACAGTCACCTGCCACTGTGGTTGCCAGACCATTTCAGCAATTGCCTCGCACCCAGGGAATCTCTAAGCAGCAGCGGATGGAGCGCGGGGGGGGGGGGCTCTCGGCTCAGCTTCCCCCCCGCGTCACCCAAGGTCCAGGATTGCCTAGCTCATGCTGCACTGAGCCTGGGAAAGATCCCAGGCCTCTGTAGCTGAAGGGCCCCGAGGGAAGGGCGAAGCCCCTGTAACTCACCCTTCCTCCCTCCATCACTCACTATCCCACCCTGGAACGTTCCAGGATAGAAACGGACAACCCTCTGCCCCTCCCTCAGCAGTGCTACCTCCTCCTCCTCCTCCCAGGGAGCCAGCCAGCCCCGGGGGAAAGTGGTTCCTGGATGAGTCTGCCAGAGCATGTCGTGGGGCCCTGAAGGGGCACTGCCCACTCATGCCAAGCGTGCCGCTGCTGATCCCAGTTGGAGGGGTGGGTGCTTTGTTGGCCAGCCCAAACTCGCCAACTAGCCCCCGCCTGATGGACCCCCATCCGACTAGAGGCAACGGGGACAGAACAAGGATATTCGTAAGGCTCAGCTTTTCTACATCATGGTGGGGCAGGGGATGGGGCAGCACAGAAGGATATCTATCTGCAGCACAGAAGGATATCTATCTGCCTCTTCTGGGACTCTGAGAAGCTGTAAATCACCCTTTAGCCTGGTGAAACAGCAGCCAGCCATTTCGGAAAGTTCTGTTGTCACAAGGGGTTTGGGGAGGTTGGGGTCTAGCAGCACACCTGGGTGAGATCCAATGGGGGGGTTGCCTCCGGCAGAGATCAAGAGGAAGGAATGATCGAGATTGACCATCGCCGAGTGAAGACTGTATTCCACCTGCACAGCAGATGTAGCAATGGCTGCTAGCTTACTCCCACTGCCTGTTCACGAGACTTTGGTTGAATATGCGCAGCTTCTTGGAACATACCCTTTACCCTGGTAAGATGCCATCAAATATAAATATTGAAAAAACAAACATCTTATAATCAATGTAATACTGTAGCCATTTTCACAAAGATAACAGAATGTTGTGGTGACGATTCATATTTTCAAATACTTAGTACAAACTCCTGAGTATTCTCATTCTTCCATTTATTTTCAAACCCTGGTAGAGAATATAAGCATATGCATAGAATTCATATAGAATATTTTCATAGCTTTGCTTAGCCAAACCCAAATAACGTTTTTGTCTTTTCTATTTTATTTTGAGTAAACCCTGTAAAAATATTTTTATGAACAAAAGATGTATATTTATTCACCTTGTACCACAATAAATAGAGATTACTATTGTTTAGAATTCAGATTATCCCTACAAAATCATGAAAATGGGAATTTCAGGTTACATTCAAGACAATCACAAGTTGGACTGGTTAAGATATCATGCTTGCAAGTAGCACAGATAAATGTATAAAAAGGCTTAGCAGCTATTATAACAACATAGGTATTCTAGTGAGATTATTGGCAACCGAAATTCATTTCCTATTAACAAAAAATGAAAGGCACCAACCCCAAACCCCCAAAAATGAAAGGCACACACACCAAAGCAAACAACAAACAAAATTGGTGGTATCATGAGTCAATTTTATTCATGCTCACTCTCAAACATTTTGCAACCTCAGTCAAAATTGTAATTTAAAAAGCATAAGCTCAGAGAGAATCAGAAAAACATGAATCATAATAGACAGCAATGCCTATGAAAACAGGTAAGATTGCCAACTAGATATTACTTTCAGGATAACACTCCCCCTCCCAATTTTGTATGACAATTTCCAGCAGAATATTATAGTAAAATAATTAATACTATACATCTCTGTATAACATGCTGGAGTTACTGAAAAAGCCTAAGCATGATTCTATAAAATAAATGTTTCAAAAATTCCATTCCAATGTGCTGTATGATTATTTTCATCCCCCTATTAAGTTCCTATTATACTACCTGTTTTAAGAAAATAAATTTGATTTTTACATGTTTTATAGAACTAGAACTACTTTCTTAGGCTTCTATGTATTTGAATATCTCCAACAGAGCAATTGATCATATTCTGAAAACTGGCGGAGGTTATGGAAGTTCTTATACTTTCATAATCCCATGAAAGAACAAAAGTACTAGATACCAGGACTACACAGTACTTTAAATTTGAATACCCGAAGTATACTTGCCCATCCTGGGAACACAGAACAGTATTTAAGATATGTGCCATACTCACATTCCTGTACATTTCGAAATATTGACTGGAGATCATATCCATAATCACAATAACAACAGAAATTAGATTGCTTCAATTAGGATGAAATGGCACGTATTGCTATTTGAGAAAAATCATTATTCAATGCTTGACCAATCCAGTATTAATCAACTTAAAGAAAAATAATTGGATTGCTTTACTGCTTTTTTTTTAATGAGGGAAAAGAATGAAAAGTAACAACAGAAAAAATGTATTGGCAGTTTAATCAAAAAGAGAAAATGAACAGATTTGATTTTAAATACTGTATTTAAGTAACATAAAATCAACCCATGCTAAAGCCAATACAAGAAATGAGTTTAAGTCCCACCTTAGCCATGAAAGCCAGCTGAGTGACCTTGGGCCAGTCACTTTTAGAAAAGCATCTGGGAACATTATTTATTTTTTATTTTTAATCCCACATGAAGGAATGTCAACAGCTGATCTCCAAGTATGGGAGAAGGAATAACTAAACAACAAAAATATTGTCAGAGTATATTAATTCCAAATATTACAAAGAGTAATGAATTCACCCTGCAATATTGCAGGCCTTATATTTTTACTCATAATTTATATTGTAAATTACACCAAGAAATGTTGTATATTGTATAAAAAACATATAGATTCTAAAAAAAAATTAAAAACTGCCAATTAATAGCTAAAATAAACAACTGCACACTAGTTCAAAATTAATTCTTCTTGTTTCATTGCTCGGCAACATGGCCATTTAATTACATTCCTTGTTCATTTATGTAGAACTAGCTGCCGATACCCGTGCTCTGCTACGGTGTGGAAGCAGCCAACCTTTTTGACATCGGGGACCACCAAATTCATAATTTGAAATCCTGAGGTCCATCAATGATTTTTTTTAAAGGCACATACATTTGTAAAATAATGATCAGAGAGCTAGTGTGCACAAAGCCAAAAGCGAGTGAGACCTCGTCGAAACATCACCAAGATACTCTCAATCCTACACGGGAAAAAACCTGAACACACCTATACCCACATTCCTGTACCCGTGAAAATCTACAAAAACATGTCTAAACATATGTTTCTCAAAAACAATTCATTCATTCATTTACAGACTCACTGACTATCTGACTCATTACAATATCTCTAGAACCAATTTTTTTGAATATTAATTTTTAACTGTTATGTAATATTTTTTGAAAAATCACACTGCGCATGCGCTTACAATAATCACGCCGATCAGCTGGTAGGCTTAGTACTGCCCAAAAGCCACGTGATCTGATTAGCTCAGCTCCTCCATAGCACTACACTTTGTTGGGTCAGGAAGCTGAGAGAAGCAAAGATTAGGAAATCCTGATCAGCATAAGCTCCCCTTCTCTGGCCTTTCAGACAGTTGCTTAGTCACCTTTGTTTCTCTAAGGACCCCAGTGAGCGTTGCTGGGCAAAACAAAGCTGCGATGTCGAGCCTAAGTAGGAGTTGAGGAAGGGGATGGGGCGGCTAGCATGGCAGCGTTAGTTGTTTGCTTCGCTTAGGAGCCAGGGGATAGACCCATTGCTCTGCGCCCTGAGTTACTTGAAGTGGAGGAAATTCTAACTGTGTTCGGATCTGTGTTAGTGAAGACAGCATACTTAATTTTTTCCATTTCGTCATAAAATGGCCCCAATTGCCTGGTGGGTTAAGTAGCTAAAAAGACCACAGTCACCCAATAACAGTTTTGACACTTTAACTACTACAATATACAAAGTTTTAGAAGATCATAAATGATGAAGATATCATACACACACTATTCTAGATCCCATGGATTAATATCTTATGTGCCATAGCATCATAAACGGAGTGCATTTTCTTTAACAATGCTTTATATCTGATCAATATCCACATCTGGAAGGAGCTGTGCCAGCAAAATGTCCAGTTGCTGCCAGTAATGTTACTTTTAATCAGATTTTTTGGGGTGAGAAACCACAAGAACTTCCAAGAGAAAAGTTGGCATTCATCCCCTTGTCATCCTTTTTGTCTGAGACATCTCAGGAGTAAAGATTATAGGACAGCTTGAAGCTTTAAAATACTTCTAGTCATTCCCCCCTCAAAAAAAACCCTTACGTATTACCCTGGTAAAGTAAAGCATGAGTACAGTAATGGGGTAAACCTGAAGACTTTATAAAACAGGAATAAGCTACAGGATGAAAGCAATAGGCAATGACATGAACAGAGAGCAATCAAGTGTACAAAAGCAGGAGCTGATCTGAAAGACAAAAAAGAATGCTCTGTTATTCTGTTATGAGAGTGTAGTTCAATGTTATAAAGTTTAGGGATTGATTCTAAATGAAAATCAGTTGATGGAGTGATCTTGAATGATAGACAGCTGTCCTGTTAATAGTGATAGATTTATTTTTTGGGATTCAGACCACAGAGAAAACTTGCCTTTTGATGAAATAAATGTAGTTCCAGGCACAAAGCATTCAGAAGAATAGTCAACTTGTAAACTGGCAGCTCCAATAAGGTATGAGATAGATGATCAACTCTTGGCATTGTAAACATGTGGAGCAATTTATTATAAACCTTATGCTGGAGTCTGAAACAGCAATAGTTTCATCTTTGGTTTTACCTTATCCATCACTAGCAAACACTCCTAAAAAAAGGAAGCTCAAAAGGAATGAGGATATGTCAGGTTGAACATGAATTATTAAAAGATATAAAATATCACAGGTTTCAATAAGACTAATATAAATTTATATTTGACCTACTTTTTAATTTTTTGCTAAAAAAATAAAATATAAAAGGCATATATACAACTAATTAGTCATAATTAATTCAATATTAACATAGGCATTAAAAATGGCCACGTAGGAGGAGGTGTCGTAGTACCGCTGGTCTGAGATATGAGGCCTTTTGTGGAGCTCTGGGGGGTGCTGGGCTCCTTGGAATGCAGAGGAACCCAGCATTGGATAGGGGAGCTTCCCCCATTCCTGCTGGGGGCGTCGTAGACTTTGTGGGTGGCCGTCGGGTCATTTTGGGGGCTACTCACGTTCGGCGTTGGAGGAGTGAGGTGGCGGTCGCCATCGCGGTTCCCCTGCCATGGGGGCCTCCAGAGGGCCGGGTGAGGATTCAAGCAGGTTTCTAGCAGGGGAGCCGGACAAGGGACTGAGGCGCCGAGGAGCAAGAAGAGAGCATGGGGAGAGCCATGAGTGGCACCCAGATGGCCAGCGGAGCGGGCGAGATGGCGGCAGGACACGAGAGAGCCACCGGTGGGAGCAAGCGGCACTGCAGCGCAGCTCTCGGCGCCCTAGAGAACCCCTCCCCCCGACTTTTTGATGCTATTCAGTCGGGGGGAGAATGGAGCTGGGAGACAACGGCAGCGCGGCGTGTTTTTTGACACCGCTGGAGGATCCCCCCCCAACTTTGGGACGCTATCTGTCGGGGTTGAGTGGAGCCGGCTGGAGATGGCAGTGCGGCACGCGTGCAAGGAGCCGCAGACGGGGAACTAGGGGCTCCACCGTGCGGATTTCGGCACCGCAGGAAAATTCTCCCCCCAGGTTTAGGATGTTATCTGTCGGGTGGTGAGCGGAGCCGGCTGGAAGTGGCAGTGCAACATGGGAGGTGCTGCCGGTGGGAGCGAGCCAGAAGATCCCCCCCTAGAGCCGGCTGGAGATGGCGGCGCGGCATGGCATGAGAGGAGCCACCGGTGGGAGCGAGCAGCTCCATGGCGCGGTTTTCGGCACTACTAGAAGATCCCCTAGACCTTGATAAGGTTATTGAGTCGGGTGGGGGCTGTTGAGGATGTCCAGGCTAGTTGCCGGACACTAAACCAACTGGGTGGGCATCAGCGCAGGAAATGGTGGCGGAGGAGAAACTGATGGCGGGGGGCCCGGTGCATTTATGACCTGGGGCAAGGAAGAATTTCCACCTTCTCCCCCTTGTTATGGGGTCCCGCGGAGTCTCCTGGATGGCCATAACACCTACCTGGCGTTGACGCGAAGACACTTTTATCCCCCCCCTTCGATTTGAGGGGCCTGTTTGACTGGCGCAGAAGGACTATTGCTCGCCTATTTGCTTGATTATCTCTCTCCCTATATACCTTTGCTCCCCCATCTAGAAGCAAACTACAATAAAAAATTCTCAAAAGAAATTATTTTTAAAGGAGTTATTTAACATTTAATGAAAAGGGAAGGAGCCAACCTGCGCTGGGCCAATCCAAGGAGGCAGTGGAAAGGGGCATTCAGAATTCAAATTCTGAATGCAAAGGCAGTTTCATCAAGAGTCACAGCAGGGAGAGGAACAGCAAGGCAAGGAGCAGCAGGGCAGGTGAATGAGGCCCCACTCTCCCTACAGGCTGTGCTGGCTTCCATGCTGCCGTTCAAAACTGCTGGCGGCAATTAGACAAGGTCAGCTAATGATTTGCAGTGGAGGAGGAGGGAAGAGATTCAGAGAGAGAAGGGAGAGAGGGGGGGATAAAGAAAGAAAAAGAGAGAGAGAGACACAGGAGGAGAGAAAGCAAGCAAGCAAGCAGCGATTAAATAAATAACCTTCCCAATGCCAAAACTTATGCTTGAGGCCCAACACC
>JANHFO010052594.1:0-10567 GCA_032468095.1 Pareas carinatus | reverse complement strand
TAGATAGATAGATAGATAGATGGATGGATGGATGGATGGATGGATGGATGGATGGATGGATGGATGGATGGATGGAAAGATAATAGATAGATGATAGATAGACAGATAGAGATAGATAGATGATAGATAGACAGACAGACAGACAGACATTCAGACAGACAGATAGATGATAGAGAGAGAGACAGAAAGAGAGACAGAGAGATGATGGATGGATGAATGGACGGAGGGATGGATGTTATTCCCAAGATGGTGGCAGAAGCTTCCTTTCCCTTCCTCAACCGATGTGTTTGTGTTAGTGTATTTCTCTGTGTGTGTGAGATGCAATATTCTGGCAAGAGGACAACAGGAATATCTGAAGAAGATCACTTTTTCTTACATCATCTGGTGTCTACGAATTTCAGGTAGACGCACATCCAAAGGAGATGCAAATAATTGTCAAAAGAAAAAAAGAGAGGGAGGAAAATAAACCCACCACTTTATTTGGAGAAAGTCCAAGCCAAACCAACGGGATATTTTAATCCAACGACGGAAGATTCTGCTGAAAAAACAGAAAGGGGGGGGGCTGACTCCTTCTTAGGTGGCGAAAGTGACATCTAATCTCGACTTGCCAGCTCTGGAGGTGGACATGGCGCTTTTCAATTCGGGGCCTTTTACGTATTGGATGCTTCTTTGAGTTTGGACTGGAACGGTGGTTTTGGACTTTTTGAGCCTCACGGAGGACGTGGTTCTCAAGCCGCTGCGCGACTTCCTCGCGCCGACCTTTGAGGTTTTGCCTTTCAGGGCCCTCTAGAAGAGGCAGAGGAAAAACATAAATTAGGATTACTATAACCCAGTGATGGGAAAATAGGGCAACTTTACGAGCTGTGGACTTCAACTCCCAGAAACCTTGAGCCAGCCTGTTGTGGGAAGGCACCCCCCTCCCCAGAATGAAATATTATGCAAAATATTAAAAAGAGGCAGCATGGAATATTTCCCCGAAGGGAGAGGAGGAAAGAGGAGGATCTTGAAGGCAGAAAGCAGCCCCCAGTCTTTCTGCTACAGGAAACAGCCTCTTTACGTATGGAGGTTTGTATCCATGCGGAAAGTTGGGCCACTCTATTCATAGGCAAAAGACAGCCAGCAACTCCAGATGAGCAATACAATAGGTGAGATTAGCTAACGCAGAAAAGCCCTTAGAATTTGCATTTCCCCTCTGCCCACAGAGCTAGCCATGACCCCATAGGAACATCATCTTGCCCTGAGAACAGGCAACCCAATCACAAAACCCTAAAGAATGCATAAAAGGCCACCTACTCCCAATTCCATTTTTCAGCTACCCCAGAAACATGCTGCTGCCACAGTTTGTTTCTGGCTACTAAATAAAACGGAGGCCTCCTTTCCTGAAGCTGTTTCCAATTCATTTCTTTCAGTGTCTGTCTTCCAGCTTGGAACTGGAAAGGATTTTTCTTCCCACATCCCGTTTCTCGGCCTTTCTTGCCACAGTTGTTAATCGCTGTTGTTATGTGAGTAACACAGTTAAGTGAATCTGGCTTTCCTCACTGACTTTTCTTATCAGAAGGCCGCGAAAGCGGATCGCGTGACTCTGAGATGGTGCGACCATCACAAATATGAATCAGTTTCCAAGAGTCTGAATTTGGATCACGTGATCACGGGGATGCTGCAACGGTCGTAAGAGTGAAAAGGAGTCATAAGTCACCTTTCCCAGCACTGTTGTAATCTCAAACAGTCACTAAATGAACAGTTATAAATCAAGGGCTGCCTCTATGAGTGTTCTACGGGATTTGCCTCCAGAAAGGCTGGTAAACGGTGTGTTTGTGTATGTGTGTGTGTGTGTGTGTGTGTGTGTGTGTTGAATTGGAGGGGAACACCCTCCAACAAGAGATTTAGTCTTTTTCCATCACTTACTTTACTGGCTGACTTTTGGGGGCGTCGTTTTGGAAGAGCTGCGATGAATTTAAACCTGGAAAGACAAGAGAACACGTGAATCGAAGCAGACATGATGTGGACAGGTTCACTCCCTTCCCCCACCTTTGCGCCTGGAGGATTCGAACACGAGCCCTTCGGTCACATTCTCCTCCTCCTTCTTCTCCTCCTCCTTCTCCATTCCCACCTCAGGAGGTCCATTTACTTACAAGCGGTCCACGTGGCGTGAAATGTAGACCCCCAGTGCTAGGACGACCAGCCCGGTCATGGTGAACAGTCCAACTATGACGATGGTGGGCACTGGGGACGAAAGAGATGAAGGACCATGAATGTGTGAGGTGCGTGTGTCATGAAAGAAAGGCATTCCCCGGGTGGTTTTTTTGTGCAAAACCACAGTTGGGAGGGGGGGAGGCAGTGGTCAGGATTGGGCACGGGAAAGCAAAGGTGGCAGCCGCTGCAGAAGTCCCGCTCACTGCATGACACCAGGAGACGGTGAGTTCCAGCCTCACCTTAGGCCTGAAAGCCAGCTGGAGCAAACACCAGGAGACAGTGAGTTCTAGTTCTGCCATAAGTATGAATGCCAGCCGGGTGACCATGGGCCAATCGCCTGCCTTAGGCATGAGAGCTGGCTGGTTTGAACGGGGTGGGAGACGAAGCAGGAAGAGAGACAGGAAGGGGAGGTGGCTTACGCTGATAGGGGGGAGGGGGCCCGCTGTCGATGCTCCCCCCAAACCCTCGCTCGATGCACGAGGGAGGGGCCCATCCGTAAAAGCAATGGCAGTGCCGGTTGCTGTTGCAGACCTGAAAACACAACAAGAAGTCAAAGTTCAGCGAGGTCCACCCGCCGCTGGGACAGGCCCGGAAGAAATCTGAGTTCATCTGATCACATTCGCATCCTAGCCCGAGACGCCTCCCAGATCAGGGTTGTGTGAAATGCAAATGGTGCTCAGATTAGAAGGGAAGGCTAAGACTTTGGCTTGGGGTTAGGGTGTTGTGAAGCTCGCCTGAAGCTGGCCTACCTAAAGATGGAGCAAGCACTGAAGCAGGCTGGACACAAGCCAGGAATATCCTCTACAACTTTGGCAATTTTAAGACTTGTAGTCTTCAACTCCCAGGATTCCTCAGCCAGGTCTGCAACTTTGGCAACTGTAAGACTCGTGGGCTTCAGCTCCCAGAATTCCCTAACTAGATGTTACATGCCATGTGCATGCCAAGTGCGGGAGACTGAGGGGCGGGGCCCACAGACCCGCGGGAAACCCCAAGGCGCCGATTGGTCAGACGGACCAGAGCGCGGGGTTCAAATACCCAGGCTCAGCGCGAGCTCAGCCCTTCTCTTCGACCGCTCCAATGTAGACACAATAAACTGGTTCTGTTCTATCAGCCATGTGTCGTCCTTGCTCACTACCCAATACACAACACCAGGCTCTCCAAATTGGGCCACTTTAAGAATTCCAGGTTGCTTCTCTCCTGGATGAGTTTCCATCCGTTGCTTCTGCTGCTGCCTTCTGGGGCTTTGGAGATTAGCTTGATCCCCTCCTCTTCTTTGGGGCAGCCCCCTCAGATACTGGAAGACTGCTATCCTGTCACCCCAATCCCAATCTTTTCATTAAACTGGACACCCCCAATTCCTGCAATTGTTCTTCCATTGTTTTAGCCTCTCAATCATCTTTGTTGCTCTTCTCTGCACTCTTTCCAGGGTCTCAAGATATTTCTTTTACATCCTGGTGACCAAAACTGGATGCAATTATTCCACTTCTGGTTTTACCAAGGCATCATAAAGCAATATTAACACTTCACGGGATCTTTTTTTATTTTTATTTATTTATTTAGTCAAGCATATATGAGAAAAACAAGTATGAGTAGGAACGTACCATATAAACATATAGATGTAGACAGGTATAAACAGGTGCCTGACAAATGAGTAGGAGAGGGACGGGAGGCAGGCTGGTGCGCCTATGCACGACCCCCCCTTACAGACCTCTCTTAGGGACGGGGTGAGGTCCACGGTAGACAGTTTAAGGTTAAAGTTTCGGGGGTTCTATTCTATTCCTCTCTAGTTTCCCCATTGACACTAATATCAAGGAAATGGTGGAACAGAATAATTAAAGATTAAAAATCCCAAAAGAGGGAGAAAATGAAATGGGAATGACCCCCCCCCAAATTAAAATAATGTTTAAATTGTTTTAAATAATTCAATAGAAGGGTTGAATTTTCTTGGGGCGAATCGATCATTCTGGTACAACGAGGATTGCTTTGATTTGCATCTTTGGGGGCGTCATCTTCCCTTTTGGGGGGGGTACCCCCTCACCTTCCCCCCCCCAGCTGGGGGTCTTACCCCCATTGTCTACTTACCCCTTGGCCTCTACACATGGAGAGATCGCAGTCATAATTCAGCACAGCCACGTCCACACACGATCTATTTAAGCAGATCTAGGAAAGGAGAGACACTTTTTCGTGGACGTCGGAATTCTAACAAATTTTACAATCCATCGTTTCAAGCAAAGTTTGATTTCTGGGATGCTTTAGAAGAAAAGATGGGGTAGAACGTCTAGGCTGCTCCTCTCCCTGATTAGTTTCCATCCGTGGCTTCTTTTCCTGCCTTCGGGTGCTTGGGAGAATAGCTTGACCCCCTACAGGTTGGTTTACTGAATGGCTGGCCAGCTGAGCCACACCTTTCGCAATCAGACCAGGATCTAGAGCATATAAGCAGCAGACTCTAATTCACTCACTCTCTCGCTTGGTTACTCTCGCTTTGTGATCTACGTCTCTGCTTTGGTTCCTGTATTGCTGTTTATTGCTGGCCAACTTTGTTGGCGAAGATACCGCAAAAACAACTCGCTAACTGGGTTAGTAGAAGGACTGCTTGACTGTGTTTTGACAACTGGACTGTTGACTTTGAGATTGGACTGTGCTTGACTATTCTGGGTATAAAGGCTTTTTATACTTCCCTGCAGTCTGTGCTTGTGTAATCCTGGCTTACACTGCTACTTTCTAGTACGGGCACTTTCGTTCTGCGCACCATCCTTGCAACCGAGGAACCTGCTTGTGGCCAACACTAGCTATACGCCGGGGGTGCCCTGACAGCGGCCCACAGAGATTTCAAGTTGTTATGCAGGACAGAAGATGTTGTCCAGGTCCCCACCACTCCTTGAAGGACGTTCCTTGAGGTCCTGTGGTCTCCAGGCAGCTTCAGCAAGAGCAGGAGAGCCCCCCCCATGGTAGAGGCCCACTTCCCCGTCACCTCAACTTTGGGGGGGGGTGTGGAGACCCTGGCTGGGCTGGAAACGCAGCTGGGCTGGTTGTGAGGAGCCACAAGACGTTCTAGGAGAAGGTGGTCCATCCCCAAGAGGACACCTACCCTTCCCAACCTCTCTCTCTGCGCCGCTCTCTTCCCCCCAGTGCTCTCCCTGGAAGGACAATGCCTGCTGCACACTCAACACAACCCAGGAGGCCCACCAGGACGCCTCCTACCTCTACAGCTTCAACTGGAACCACTGTGGGGCCATGTCGAACAAGTGCAAGAGGCACTTCATCCAGGACACCTGCCTGTACGAGTGCTCCCCCAACCTGGGGCCCTGGATCAGCAAGGTGGGCGGCTTGGCTGGGTTTGGATGCCTCCCCCCCCCCAGACCTCAGGCAGAGAAGCGCCCGATTGAGCCACGGAGGGGAGGGGGTGCCTTGGGTTGCTCCGCCCCCCAGTGGAGGAACCCCCCTGCAGTTCGGTGGGGAGGGGGTCCAACCGGTCTAAGGGGAACCAAGATGGAGCCGGGCGATTGGAGGAGCGGGAAGCCCTGAAGAAAGAGCCCCCCCCCCATCTTTTCCTCCTGCTCACAGGTGTAGGGTGTGTGTGGTGTCTGTCCGTCCGTCTCCCTGAGGAACTCTCTAAATTTTATAAATATAATTTAAATCTAATTAAAGAGAAAGAGAACGAAAGGATTTTGGTGATTTTCTTGCACACGTTTCATGACCCACACGAGAGAACACCAGTGCTAGTTTGAGTCATGAAGCATCGTCAGACTAGCACTGGGCAACTGATGGTGTAACCCAGTTGGGTCATGAAACGCCTACAAGAAAACCCCCAAGATCAGAGAGCACCACGGACCCCCTCCACGGTTCTCCTCCTCCTCCTCCTCCACTCCCTTCTAGCACTGATGATATTCCCTAGTTAGGTCGTGAAACGTCTGCAAGAAAACCACTCAGCTCAGAGAGCACGGAGAGCCCCTCCCTTCAATCCTGAGACTCAAAGACCCCCCCTTCTGCACACAGGTGGACCAGAGCTGGCGCAGGGAGCGGATCCTGGACGTGCCGCTGTGCCGGGAAGACTGCGAGGCCTGGTGGGAAGACTGCCAGGACGACATGACCTGCAAAGAGAACTGGCACCAAGGCTGGAACTGGACCTCGGGTAGGGAGGCTCCCGCTCCTTCCCCCCTCCCTTATCCTCCCAGCCCCCCCCCTCGAGAGAACCGGAATTGGCAGCTGGTTCGGACACTGACGTAGGAAAGGCCGCCCTGGGACAAGGCCGAGAGAGAGAGACCCTCGCCCGGAGGACACAACGCTGCCGCTCGATTTGGAAGGGCTGGTGGTTTTATGGGGGGGGCGGGCTAGGAGGATCCTGCCAAAAGCTCTTCGGCAAAAGTGGAAGTGGGGGTCTCTGTTTCTTACCTGGACGCTCGGCGGGGGCCCTGCTTTCCCCCACGCCAGCGGGCTTCTGCCCCCCAGCTAGGAAGCTGCTTCCCTAAGAACCCTTCTTCCTCCCAGCTTTGAACAGAATAACAAAAGTTGGAAGGGACCTTGGGAGGTCTTCTAGCCCAACCCCCCACCCTTACCCCCGCTCGAGCAGGGGGCCCTAAACCCTTCCTCTTCCTCCTCCTCCTCTTCATCCCAGGAAGCAACAAGTGTCCGGTGGGCTCGATGTGTCAGAGGATGAAGAGGGTCTTCCCTACTCCCCAAGCTTTGTGCGAGAAGATCTGGACCAACTCGTACAAATACACCGCCTTCTCCAGGGGGAGCGGGCGCTGCATCCAGATGTGGTTTGATCCCGCCAACGGCAACCCCAACGATGCCGTGGCCAGGTACTACGCGTCGCCAGGAGAGACCTTGGCCGCCCACTCTGCCTTGACTCTGTTGCTCTGCTCGGCCCTCCTACGCCTGCTCTGAGGTTGGCCGGCACCTTTGACCGGCGAGAGCTTTGGGTAACATCAGTCGGGGGGGGAACCTTCCCTCCTCCCCCACCGTAGCAGGATTCTGTGGGGTTCTGGAGCCCCCGAAGATGCAGCTGTTCATCAGGGCCTCTCTTCCGGGTGTGTCCACAGGAGATTCTGGCAATCTCCTGCTCTCCTTTGGATGGGAAGTTGAAGTTCACATTGTGACTAAAGAACTGCCACATCAAGAGGTGCAGGAATAAATAGCCGGGTCTTCTACCACCAGTTGTGATGGTTGTGTCTTCTTGAAGTCTCTCTCCCTTACCTGCTCAGTCCACCAGAGGTCCACTCCACCAATCCCACTTCAGAAGTTGGGCCTGGTGGTGGAAACATCGGGACCCACCCCCCATTCTTCTCCAGAGCACCAACAGCTCCGTCGCTAATTGGGTTCTCGGGCTGTTGCCTTCGTAGATTCCACACCCGAGGTGGTTCACCATCCTCTTCAGGTGTCTTCTTCCTCCTTTTCACCACGCAATTGTGGCGGAGCTCAACTGGACAGCGTGGTTAGCAGTGTGCAGGGGTCGGGGCGTGTCCCGTTCCTCCGTTGCAGCAGACCCGTTCCCATTTCCAGCGGTTGAGCACCGCCCTCCGTGGCCATTTTGGTTTGGGGAGCTGAGGGAGACATTAAGCGTTGGCCTCTGTAAGGGCATCTCCCTGCAAAATGCCTCCCTGGCGTTTTCTGGACGGCTGGGTGGGTCCTGCACAAGGTCGGAGCTGGCTTGAAAGGTTTCTCAACAGCAGAGCGGTCCCTTCCAACTCGTTGCCGGCTGAGGAATTCTGGGAGTTGAAGTCCACAAGTCTTCAAGCTGCCAGGTTGAGAAACACTCGACTAGGCGACCCTTCTGGTCCCTCCCAACTCTATCATCTGTGGCTGGCTGGGGAATCCTGGAGGCTGAAGCTTAAAAGTTCCAGAGGATGAGAAGCCCTGGTTTAATGTCCCACGAGCGGCAAGCTTTCGGACATCTGGGGACGTTGGGCAGAGTTTCTGGTTCCCCAAAGAAATATTTCTCACACAAGAAAGATGCCATTTTTTAATTTATTTGTAAAAGCTGTGACTTCCTTGCTTGTAAACACAAACGCAGTTTTCTCAACACCCCAAACTTATGATTGCGACTTATCGCGGTCCCCTGAACAAGCCTTGATGGCAAGCGTGACTTCGTAGGCCCACACCAAACCCCAAACTGAAGAAACCCCTGAGGTTTAGCCACAAAACCTGGGCAGAAGCCAAACAGGTAAAAAACGTGGCCAGCTGAAGACATTCGTTCTCTTGCTCTGCATCCCCCTCAAACCCAAGTTTGCTTCTGCTCTTTTCTCCCTCCCCCCTCACGCCCCGCCTCTGAGGTTCCGTTGGTGGCCAGCAGGCGGCGCTGGATGCTCATACTGGCCCACTGCTGGGGGCAAGGCAGGGGAGGGGGGGCATTGGGGTGGCAGGCGTCTTTTTTCAGATGGTGGGGTTTACCCACAGGAACAAAGGGGGTGGTGGAGCATCCACAACTTGTGAAGGAAAGTCAGTCAGAATAATAGAATAACCGAGTTGGAAGGGACCTTAGAGGTCTTCTAGTCCAGCCCCCCCTGCTCAAGCAGGGGAGGGTCCAGAGAAGTGGCTACCCAGTCTCTTGTTGAAAACCTCCAGGGGGGGGCAACCACGACCTCTGAAGGCAACCTCTGTCCCCCTGGTGGATGGTCCTTCCTGTTCGTATAGAGTCAGTTGCACAGTTAGTAGAGCTGGGTGTTGGCGGTCGCCTTCAAAGCCGTACGTGGTTTCGGGCCAGGTTCTTTGAAGGACCACCTCCAAGAGCCCCCCCCTTTTAAGGAGGTCCATCTGGAGGGACCCTGGAGGAAGGGCCTTCTCTGTGGTGACCTCCTCCCTGTGGAACATCATCCCGGCAGAGATAAGACCGGCGCCCACCGTGACGCTCTTTTGAGAGACCCTCAAGATGTGGCTAGGCCACCACTGGCATGGAGACCCCCACGGAGCCCCCCCAGAGGGGTCGGTGTGGCTGTTGTCAGGCGGTGGTGGAGGG
This sequence comes from Pareas carinatus, assembly GCA_032468095.1. Taxonomy (NCBI): domain Eukaryota; kingdom Metazoa; phylum Chordata; class Lepidosauria; order Squamata; family Pareidae; genus Pareas; species Pareas carinatus. The sequence goes on along the minus strand of JANHFO010052594.1, from coordinate 1,419 downwards.
ATTACACACTGGGTTGGGGTTTCATTTTTGTCAGGCTCCTGGAATCACTAAGAGTGAGTTGGGTTAATTCATTTTACTTAATTAACCAGGAAGCCCCAATGATCTCAGGAGGACCTCAAGGTCACAAGGGGGGGGCATTTTCAGTCCATCTCCCCTCTTGGCACTCGAGGATGGGGGGAGGGGCGCTGTAAGCAGACCCTCTCTGTGCCTTGGAGCGGGTGCGTCAATTCATGGACCCCTCCCCTCAAGACCTGAACCACAGATAGTCCTCGACTTACAACAGTTTGTTTAGTGACGGTTCAAAGTTACAACAGCCCTGGGGAAAAAAAAGTAACTTGGGATCCTTTTTCACACTTACGACCGTTGTTGCATCCCGAGATTGACATTCGGGCAGTTGGCAACTGACCCACATTTACGACGGTCGCCGTGTCCCGGGGTCATGGGATCTCCTTTCACAAGCTGACAAGCCAGGTCAATGGGGAAAGGCGGTTTCGCTGAACAACCACGTCATTGATAACTGCAACGATTCACTTAATAAAAGCCGCCTTTCCTGCCTGAGGAGGAACTAGAGCTCCCCGTCTCCTGGTGATTAGCCTAAAGTCACCCACCTGGCTTTCCTGTCTCATGTGGGACTAGAACTCCTCATCTCCTGGTGATGGGCCCAAAGTCGCGCAGCCACCTTTCCTGCCTGAGGCAGCACTAGAACTCTCTGTCTCCTGGTTTCCAAGACTTCCCCTCTACACTCAAGTGGCTCTCCTTTTTTTCTTCCTGGGGGCGCTTTTCTTTCCCACACTCCCTCACAACAAGGCCTGGGTCTAAATCCCTTTGGCCCATTCCAACGACCCTCCCCCCAAATTCCCTTCCCCCAGAAGCCTTTTGCAGGGTCCACACGTTCACTCTCCTCTTGTAAAGCCAGATGGCCATCTCCACCCTTTTTGGGGGGGGGGGGCTGCAGGTGAGTTTCCCACTTCCTCTAAGGGGCTGGAGCAAGGGCCTTTCCCCTTGGACAAAAGCCAGGCTGGAGGGGGAAAAAACCCTCCTTACAACCAGAAGACCCCCCCCATGGGGAGGTAGGTAGGAACCCCAAGACTAGAGAGAGAAGGCAGGCAGCCCTAGGCAGAGAAGGGAGAAAGCCTTCCAAACCTGTGAGCACTATCCCCAACCAAAATGGACTCAGAACAATGGAATTGGAAGGGACTTCAGAGGTCATCTAGTCTGACCTCCCCTCCTCCTCAAGCAGGAGACCCAACACCATTTCAGGCAAGCGGCTGCCCAGTCTCTTCTTAAAAAGCCTCCCCTGTGAAGCACCCACAACTTCCGAAGGCAAGTCGTTAAGAATGACAGAACAACCCAGTTGGAAGGGATCTCGGAGGTCATCTAGTCTGACCCCTGCTCAAGCAGGAGACTCTGGCCTATACC
>JANHFO010052581.1:0-10567 GCA_032468095.1 Pareas carinatus | reverse complement strand
ATCTATCTATCTATCTATCTATCTATCTATCTATCTATCTATCTATCTATCTATCTATCTATCTATCTACACACACAAGGTTGATACTATATGACATAAAGCTATTACAGAATCTAATTGTTCTGCTTTGGATAGTGTGAAGCCTTTTCCCAGAAGGTAGCAAAGAAAATCAGTCATGGAGAGGATGCATAGAATGCCTAGCAATACTGTGGACCCTGGTAAAGCTTTGCTTACCTGCCATGCGCTGGATAGAAGGAAGCAAACTTCCAATAATCTTTTCTGCCATCCTCACCTCACTCTCTGCACAGCCTTCCTGTCAGTAATACTTTCAAACCACATAGTAATACATAATTAATTTTATGATAACAATAACATCACATTTATTTTGATAAAAAGATTCTATTTTAAGCTTTTCTGTCTTTAAGGCTAATAGGAATTTCAGACTTGTGATCAGGGCTTCAGACTGTGGATCTCCATCCTTGTCCTCAACTGCAACAATCAATATTGCCGTGGAAGATTCTAACAACAATTTGCCTATAATCACACAAGAAAATGTAAGAAGCTTAAGATTACTATTGACAACATGGCCCAGCCACAAAAAAATAAAAGGATATTCCTTTAACTCACATTTGCAGCAGAGAGAACAAGTTTGTTTTTGACGTGGTTAGGAGTGCTTGTATTGTTTGAGATGTTGCTGAAGTGCAGTTTCCAACAATTCAGCCAATATAGACATGGGGGAAGATCCTGGGATCTGTAATTCAACAATGTTTTTAGGCTATGTATTGCCCTCTTTGGTATGTTATGTAACTAATGAGCATATAATTCCTGGGAGTCTATCTCAGTGAAGATCTCACCTGGAAAATCAACATGACTCAGGTGGTCAGAAAGGCCCAACAGAGACTTCACTTCCTTAAGGGTCTAGTGAAAAAATAAAGGGGAACAACAATGAATGACCTCCTTTTACTGGTCCACAGTAGAAAGCGTCCTCACTCATTACATTATGGTGTGGTATGCTGACTTGACAGTCGTAGATAGAAAGACTTCACAGAGGGTGGTGAGCACAGCACAAAACATGGCGGGCTGTCCCCTGAGACCACTGGATGATATCGCCAGGGCCTGTTGCCTTAGAAGAGTGAGGAAAATCCTCAGGGACGGCTCACATCCTGGTCAGCCCTTTTTTATCCTCCTACCATTAGGTAGGAGATATAAAAGTATAGGTAGACGCACAAACAGACTGAAGAACAGTTTTTATTTGTGGGCAGTCAGACTTCTAAACAAAAAATATTATAACAACGTGGTGTGGTTGAGTTGTGGGGCCGGCCCAGATTCACATGGTGAAATAGGACTGAGTGTTTGTTAGTAGGTTCACTGGACTAGGGATTCTTTGTCTATGTCTTAATTGTGAATTGTTTGCATGTGTTGGGTGTGTGTGCACGAAGGGAGGCTCAGCCAATCTCATTGTGTGCATGTTGCACTATGACAATAAAGGTTTTCATAGAATCTTTTTGACCGAGAAGTACACATTAAAAATGGGTATCCTATTGTTGCTTCCTTAAACAGAATAAGAATTCTACCATGACAACTTTCTGGGTCATCATTATTAACTTATTGATCCAAATATGAAGGTATATAGCAAGGAGGTCCTTTTGATTTCTCTCAGTAGGGACAGGCCAATGGTAAAATATTCTCATATACATACAGTAGTTTTCCTGAGTTGGAAGCATTCATCGTAACCAATTCATTCAGAAAGGAAAGCTGCCATTTGTTCATGCCAGAAAAGAAAAGCAGTACACATTGGGAATGTTATTAGAATAGAGAGGATCTTACTTTTTTCCTTTGATCATTTTAGAGAAACTCCATGTACCTTGTGTTTGCATAACCCAAATTAGCTTTTGTCTCTTGGTCGTGCTATTGCAAGACAGACACAATGTCAGAAATTATATTTTATCTGTCACAGAATTCTTTCTATGTCTTTCAAGTATCATGCAGATGTCCCAGAACGTACAATCAAATATGATTTCCTTCGCCTCAAGGTGGAAGATAAAGATAGTCCTAATACACCTGCTTGGAGAGCCAAGTATACCATAAAGAAAGGAAATGAAAGAGGAAACTTTGCCATTGCGACAGATCCTAAAACTAATGAAGGTGTTTTAAGTGTCATCAAGGTAAGACAGGCTGACAAACATAGAGATAAGATTTCTAGAACCAACTTCACTGGTTATACTGACTGTGGATGATGGAACATGCAATGCTACCCCTGTGGATAGCATTACAGTAGACTTGGGAAGATACTAGAGAATGTCAGAATGTATTAATGGAAACTTTTGTGTGGTATTTTTTTCAGCCTTTGATCTATAGTAGTCCTTCTGAGAGAAGACTTCTCATTGTTGTGGAGAATGAAGAGTCCTTCTTTACATGCCAGAGAGGCTTTGTGAGCATCGCTGCTTCTCCAAAATTATCTGAAGTGTCAGCGAGTATTATTATCACTGATGAAAACGATGCCCCTCAGTTCAATCCTCCAATTCTTAATCTTCCACAAGAAGAAGGGGTGATGCCAGGAACCAGACTTGTACAGTATATAGCTCAGGATCCAGACACAACACAACACAGTATTAAGTAAGTGTTTGTGGCTGTGTTCCTCTGTGCACATTGGTTGAGATCTTTTGAAGTTGCCTTCTTATAGTTACTCCTTATCACAAATATAGATCAGTGGTTTTCAGACCACAGACCCCTGGTTGAAAATCAGGGATGTCATCACAGGGAGTCCATGAAGGCTTGAAAAAAAAATGTTATGATTTAAATCCTGAGTTAAGTCTTCGGGGTCCATGGCCATGGTTCATGGACACAAAAGGTATTTAAAGGGGGTCTGTGTTTAGGAATAGGTTGAGACCCACTGTTTTAGACCATAGCTTTTTCAGTCATAGCATCCAAGTAGAGAATTTATTTTTCAGGTAGCTTTGCTAAACTTACTTTTTTTACTTTTTGGCAGAAGGAACATTATCAACTCCATCACTTTATAAATAAAACATTAAAAAAGTGCATTTTGGAGGGGAATACTCAACTTTTTAAAGCAAATTATGTGGGCCTAATAATTTAAAAACAAGATGAACTTTGGCCAACTCCACCTTGTTAGGCTTATCAGTCTTATGTTTGGGTAAGGCGTAAGGATGCTTTATAACTTCACTAAAAATTTCAGGTTTGACGAAATCAGGACATATTATAATCTAGCCTAGAATCCACTCCCCTAATTCTTCTGTGGGAAATTAAATCTCAAAATCACACAGTAGACTTGTTCAGAGGAACTTTCTTCTGTTTTTTTTAAGTTTATAAGTTTAATGATCCATTCCTTACTTTCTTTATTTGTGACTCATGTTTAAAATATTTGTTTTTTTTAAAAAAGGTATAAAGTAGTGTCAGATCCGGGTGGTTGGGTGACGATTGATGAAAATTCTGGAATTGTGACAGCTGCAAAAATTCTTGATAGAGAATCCTCATTTGTGAACAACAGCATGTACACCATTGTGGTTCACGCCATTGATGATGGTAAGTTCATTCCGTTTGTTTGTTTGTGAGCTCTTGAAGATGGGCAAGATCAAGGCTCAGCAAGAATTCAGAGTCAGCCCAGGTTAATATAATTCCGGAACTAGTTTTCTCTATGTGTGTTGTAAAAGTTAAAATGCTAGTATTTTCTTCAGAGGCAGCCTTTTCTAGTTGTTGTACAAGGGCTGACACAATTCCCTAGCCCATAGGAAACATCACTATATTTCACAGGATGTTGAATGTATGTTTCACTTCCTCCCTTGGAAATTTTTATTTTATATCTTAATTTTAAATTTGGTTTTAAATTGGTTTTAATATTTGGTTTGTCTTAAATTTCTCAGCCACCTTAAATATTTCTTTTTAAATTGTTTTTAAACTTTTGTAATTTGTATATCTTCTGTTTTATTGGCCATACACCACCCTGGGTTCCTTTGGGGAGAAGGACGGTATATAAATTTGATTAAATAAATAAATTTGATTAAATAAATAAATTTGATTAAATAAATAAATTTGATTAAATAAATAAATTTGATTAATTAAATAAATAAATAAATAAATAATCGGGCACATTGCTTGTGCTTCCTTATTCCTAGCTTACGGTGATTAAAGATTTTGTCCCTAGACTCAATAACAAAGTGAATATACCCAGTCATATCCTTGCTACCGCTTGTTGTCTGCTTCCAAACCAATGGAAGAAATCCTCGGGATTCATGGCTGAAAGTAATCAGTATGAGGTAGACCGACTTAAGCTGAGGCAGCTGGGAATTCAGCTTCATGACAAATATGGGAAGAAGGAAATTGATCTTTTCAATGTTTTTTTCCATTACGTGGCGCTAGGGATCCGAACTTCCGATCGACAGCGTCTTTTTCTGCTGAGCCACCACGCCCCTCATTTAGTCTTAGGGGTTAATATTTGACTTGCTCATCCAATCCTTAGCGGTCAGTTTTTGAAATGGTTTTATATATATTCCATGTTGGCCAAACTGCCTTTCTGCTTTCATCAAAGAGAAAGTAGAAACCCCAGCCTTTGTTTAAAAAGTCAGCTAGTCTATAGGTCACCGAAAAAGAGAAAGAACCATAGCAGAATGTGGGAAAAGTATCCTGGAAATGAAATCTTCCAGGTTCTCCTGATACCTGAAAAGCAAGAAGGAAGAAAGGAAGTGATCTTCTCCATTCTGAAAAGTCCCTGAAATCAGCGGTTTCTGTTCAGAGATAGTTTTTTCCATTGTTGTTTACAATGGAAAATCATAAATATTTTCAATTGCATATTAAAAGTTCTACCTTCTGTCATCTATAGACTCCTAAGGTCCTTTCTTTTTCAACCCTCTTATTCTGTTAAACATTGGACTAGGAGTATCTGAATTTATAGCACAGTTCTTGACTACACCTTATATTTTATTGCCCATACTTTGATTTTTATTCCTCTCTTGGAAATTGCCTTTGCTTTATGTTTATGTTTTGCAACTTGGGCTGATATCTACCACACCTTGTTGATTTTTACTAGCTCCAGCTCTGGACTTTAAAGCCACAGGTGCCAAATATAGATAATCTGTTGGCTGCTTTGAAGCTTTGGGTTGTTGGCTTCCAAACTTTAACATAGTCTGCCTCCTCCTTTTGCCAACGGTTCCACAGTCACATCAGGCTGGATCGACAGTCCTTCAAGACATCAAAAGGACAGTCACGTGTTCATTGCTTCAAAAAGGGAACCGGAAATATCCATAAATTCAATCTTGGAACTGAAACCTTTATCTGTACTGTGATTCTTTGCTGTCTACTTGGGTTCATGCTTGTCTAGAAGCAAGAGATATATCAGGCCCAGCTGCATCGGTGAGTCTTCTGCTGGGTAAGCCAACGTGTGATGTTTTGTTATTGTCTGTCACCACTGCAAGACCCATTTGTATAAATGCTTGACCTATGCTCTTTCAATCCTGGATATCCTCATCGGTTGTTTGCGTGGATGGCACATTTTGATTGCTACAGAGAAAATAGATGTGGATATCACTTCAGACCAGGAAACCTCTTGCTATTTGTTGTGCTAACGTAGACTTGAGTCCACATGGAGATATTTTGGCTTAACGTGTCATCTCAAGTTCCTACATCGGTGTTTCCCAAACTTCAGCATCTTTAAGATATACGGCCTTCAATTCTCAGAATTCGCCACCAGCATAGACCCCTTCTGTTGTATGATTCGATCCATCTGCTGTTGAGTCAATGAATTCCTGGAAAAAAATTTAAGCGTCTGGAGAGCATACAAGAACAACCTGATCGCACTCATAGGGAGATATGATCCTTCTTCAACATCTTTTAGCAAACGGTCTCTCCATCTTACTCAGACATACTAAGGAAAATTAAAGAAGAGAGGGGGAGAGAATGTGTGTGTGTGTGTGTGTGTGTGTGTGTTGTTGTTGTTGTTGTTGTTGTTGTTGTTGTTGTTTTCCCTATATATCTCCTGAAGCTGTCTCTGCTAACTCCAAAGCAAGCAATGCTCCAATCGACCATAACTGGATATTTGAAGCAGTAAATTGGAATCTGTCCGGTGCAGCCAGAAAGCATTCACAGTCTCTCTGTTATCCCCGATCTTCCTCCTTTCCCTTCTGCCTCTTCCTTCTCCTCAGCTGAAACCCCTCCTGTGAAACACCTCTTTCCTTTCCTCTTTCCTTTCTTCCCTCTCCCTCTCCTTCTTTGCCTTCCCATCTTCCATCCGTAAGGGGATCACACGCCCCAAAATTGCAAGAGACCAACCAGAAAGTCAGGGAAGAAGCACAACAGCCTTCGAAAGCCTCTTCGCCATCTCTGTTCTTCCTCCTTTCCCTTCGGCCTCTTCCTCCTCCTCAGCTGAGCCCCCACCCGTCAAACTCCTCTGTATCTTAGAGTCTCTTTGGCGAAGCTTCCTCTTTCCCTCTCTCTCTCTCCTTTCCTCTTTCCTTTCTTTCCTCTCCCTTCTCTTCTCATCCCTTCCTGGTAACGAAACATTCAGAAACCAGCCCACAAGCTTGAAGATCGAACCTTCACTCCCAAACTCATGCTTGTTCCTAAGAGTTTCTTGGGGAAACTTTCTCTTTCCTTCCTTCCTTCCTTCCTTCCTTCCTTCCTTCCTTCCTTCCTTCCTTCCTCCCTCCCTCCCTTTCCTTTTTCCTTTTTCCTTTCTTTTCTCTCCCTTCCCTTCTTTACCTATTCCCCACTTCCCTCCTCACATTCCTGGTCTTCCATCTAGAAGGGTAAGCCATCAGCCATCACCCTTGGCCAAACCCAACCTCAAGATTATTCCCCCCCGCAAATTATTTTTGTTGAGATTATTCACAGTAGCATATAATTTCCTTTTTGTGCATATCATTTCTTAAACATGTCACCATTAAATACCTCAAATATCTCTCACCACCTATCCCCGATCTGGTTCTCTTATCTGTCTAAACTATAATAAATCTTTACTTCTTCACTCTTCCATTTCTTAATTTACAGTTGTTCCTTTTCCCCCTCTCTTTCTCTTCCCTCTCTTCTTTTCCTTTCCTTTTCCCTTCTCTTTGCTTCCTCCGCTTCCTCTGCCCCTTCTCCCCTCCCTCCCTCTCCTAAATACTTTCTCTTTTCCTCTCTTGATCATTCTCTGTTTCTTTACTGTTCATCTTCCCCTTTTCTCTAGTTTTCCTTCCTTTCCTTGATCCTTCCCTTTACCTTCCCTTTCTTTTTTTCTTTCTTACATTTATCTCCTCCTCCTTCTTTCCTTTTGCATTCTTCTCTTCTCTTCTCTTCTCTTCTCTTATCGTCTCTTCTCTTCTCTTCTCTTCTCTTCTCTTCTCTTCTCTTCTCTTCTCTACTCCTTTCTCATCTACTTGCTTTTCTTCTTTCCTTACTACTCCCATTTCTTTCTCCCTTTCTTCCCCCTTTAAAATTCTAGTAAATTCTCAGTCCCTATCAGAATTGGGCGTCTCTTTTCCTGTTCTTATTTTCTTATCTAATCTCTTTTCCATTGTTCTAATCGATTTTCCTTCCTATTCTTTCAATCTTTCATCCATCCATTTGCAAAAATTTAGCCATGATTTATAATATTCAGTTTCTTCTTTATCATTCAGTCTTAGGGTCAGTCTATCCATCGCCGCACAATCCACAATTTTCCTTAGCATTTCCTCTTCCTGTGGCATTTCTTTATCTTTCCGTTGCTTTGCAAATATCATCCTGGCTGCTGTTAATATATGTAATAATAACAAGTATGCAAACCTCAAGGCTATTCTTACATTCATCATGGAAAGGGATGGATTGTGAAATCAGAGCTTTATCACATAGTTCTTTCCCTTTTCCAGGCAGAGACGTTCCACGCACAGCCATGTGGCTGCTATGGATCCTCTCCCTGGCTGCCTCTTTCCCCCTGCCTGCAACTGGAGAGGTGGTGAGCAGTTTCAAACCCTGCAGTCAGTTCTTCTTGGGTGGGAAACCTCCCAACTTGAGACCGATGAATCCGGCCAGAATCTGCCAATTCTATCGGGGCAAGTATCGATTTGCCACCATGTACGACAGAGATCGACGCATTCCCATATTCTCGGCCTATAAATATCAACCAGGTGGGACCAGAAGAAGAAAAGACTGGAAGATCGAACCCCAGGTAAAAGGAGTTCCTAGTTTGAAGCTAAACATTCTAATTAATTAACTAATTAATTTTATTTAGTCAAGCATGTATGAGAAAACAAGTCTAAGTATATAAATATACTTAATATAAGTATAACAAATATAAGTATATAAATATCATATAAAACATGTAGGTAAAAACAGGTATAAGCATATGCATAACCAACAAGTAGGGCAGGAACGGTAGGCACGCTGATGCGCTTATGCACTTCCCCCTTACAGCCCTCTTAGAAATGAATTGAGGTTCATGGTAAACAGTTTAAGGTTAAAGTTTTGGGGTTCTGACGATGTGACAACAGCGTCAGGGAGTGAGTTCCAGGCATGGACCCCTCTGTTGCTAAAGTCGTATTTTCTGCCATCAAGTCTGGAGCGGTTCATTTTGTGTTTGTATCTGTTGTGAGATCGTGTATTATTGTGTTTGAAACTAAAGCAATCAGCGATAGGTAGGACATTGTAACAGACAATTTTGTTTACTAAGCTTAGGTCAGACCTTAGGCGGCGTAGCTCCAGAATTTCCAGCCTGGTGGCATACGGCAGAGGCTTTCCAACTGTAGTCAGTGGCAGAGGCTTTCCAACTGCCAGGGGGTCCGTAGACAGGTCAAGAAAAATTTGGAAAATGTAATATACATGAATTGTCGACTAATAATTAGTTGAATTTGTGGGAATGGGGTCCGCCATGTAGCAACGACATGTCTTGGGGTCCGTAGCTTGAAAAAGCTTGAAAACTGGGAGTGGAGTACTCTTCTCGTAAAATACCTCTGGACTCGTTCAATTGTATTAATATCTGTTTACAATGTGGATTCCAGGCCTATGAGCTGTTCTCGAGAATTGGTCTGGCGAAGATTTTGTCCTGTTTTGCAGTTCGATGTTACCGGAAAAGAAGCTTCACAGAATTAGGTTAACAACTCTTAATGCCTTTTTGGCAATGCTGTTAGAGTGAGCTCTGGGGTTTAGATCTCTTGAGATGAGTCCTCCTAGGTCCTTGACAGAGTGAAGGTTGTCTTCGAGGTCATATCCACCCAGTTTGTATTTAGTGTTCATGAATCTCCATTCATGGAATGGAGGTCACCTTAGAGGAAAGGTCAGAGATTAAGAAATAAGAAAAGACATTGAACTTATTATATGTACATAATTAACCCCAGGGTTCACCAGGAGTTAGGCTGTAAGAATTATTTGGACCTCATTGTCTAGATTGACAAGGTCGTACTTCCATCAGATCTTTTCCCCCTAAAGAGCCAATCTCAGAGATCACCAGGAACCCATCAAGCTCAAGCAGTGTTTATTCTCTACTGGAGAAGAGGTTTTCAACCTTTTTCAAGCTGTGGACCCCAAAACATGCTGTTGCTACATGGTAGACCCAATTCCTACAAATTCAACTAATTGTCGTTGTTGTTGCTCAGTCACTAAGTCGTGTCCAACTCCTTGCGACCCCAGGGACCATAGCCTGCCAGGCCTCTCTGTCTCTCACAGCCTCCCACAGGTGTCCAAATTCATGCCTGTTGTATCAGTGACACCATCCAGCCCTCTGATCCTCTACTGATTTAGGGCTTGTGATTCAGTGCTGGGTGAATATTAACGAAGCCCATTGCTTGTCCTTTCTTATTCCTAGCTTGCACTGCCTAAGGAGCGTAAACAAAAAAGCATGGAATTGGAAAAGACTTGTAAAATCGACCACGAGCTCCTTGAAAACAGCCAGGCTCTTTCCAAGGATTACAAGCAGGCTACTCCATACGACAGAGGACACTTGCTCCCTGTGTCCCATCAACCGGATCGCGATGGCAAAGCCGCAACATTCACCTTAACCAACATCGTGCCCCAGTTTCGCCAACTCAATCACGGGAAATGGGCAGAATATGAAAGGAACATGAAAAAAGATACTATAGGATGCCAGGATACCTATGTCATTGTGGGCGTGGTGCCAGGGAAGGGCTTCCTCACTGGGCACAGAGTCAATATACCCAGTTATATCTGGGCTGCAGCTTGTTGTGTGTCTCAATCCAATCAGAGAAGATCCTGGGCAGTCGTTGCGAAAAATAGTGAGAATGAGGTGTACCCGGGAACTCTTCGGCAGCTGGAAATTCTACTAGGTAAATGTTACGGGAAGAACATTAATCTTTTCAACGGTGCGTGTTATTCCGGGAATACTCCGCAGAACAACTTCACAGAGCAAATGCAACTAGACTACAAACCTAGCAATTTACTTGCTCAACATATGGAATGAACACAGCTACCGTATTTTTCGCACCATAAGGCGCTCCGGACCATAAGGCGCGGGATGCTGGGAACGCGCCAATTCAGCCGGCAGAGTGATCCTTTGGCTTTGGAGCGTCCCGCGGAGCGATCTCCGTGCACCCCAAAATCGCTCCGCGGGATGCTCCAAAGCCGAAGGATCGCGCTGCAGGGCGATCTG